>APFE030428767.1:0-91037 GCA_000404065.3 Pinus taeda
ATCTTATTAAATTGTCTGATTGAAAATGAAGCTAACAAGATCATGGAAGAATTTCATGCAGGTGATTATGGTGGTCACCTATACTGGAAGTCCACTGTGGACAAAATACTTAGAGCTGGATACTATTGGCCCACTATTTTCTCTGATGTCAAGAAATTCACCACTGCATGTCACAAATGTCAAGTGTTTGAAGGAAAGAGACAATTGCTGCCACTGGCTCTAAGGCCTATTGCAACAGAGAGACCATTTCAGCAATGGGGCCTGGATTTCATTGGAGAAATCAATCCCTCATCTTCAGGCCAACATAGCTGGATTCTGACAGCAACAGACTACTTCACAAAGTGGATTGAAGCAATCCCATGCAGACAAGCAAATGATTCCACCATCATACAGTTTCTTGAGACCAATATCCTTGCTAGATTTGTATGCCCTGATAAAATAATAACAGACAATGTTGCTGCTTTCAAATCTAAAAATATGGTCAGCTTCTGTCACAAATTCCACATTACTTTGGGCCATTCTATTGCATATTATCCCCAAGGAAATGGCCTGGCAGAATCATCAAACAAAAGCTTGGTAAATATGATAAAGAAGGTGTTGGAAGACAACAAGAAGAATTGGCATAAGAAACTTGTCAATGCCTTATGGGCAGATAGATTAACAACTAAAAGATCAATTGGGGTCAGCCCATATGAGTTAGTCTATGGATTAGAAGCCAAGTTCCCCTCATCACTAGGGATCCCTGTCATGAAGCTACTCCAAGAAATTCAAGCTGAGCCCAATGATATGCAAAGGAGGGTGAATCAGATTATATGCCTATAGCAAACCAGGGACCAAGTTTATAATAGAGTCCAAATCTTACAAGAAAAGCTCAAGAAGGCTTTTGATAGAAGGACCAAGGTTGAGGATTTTAACATGGGTGACAAAGTTCTCAAGTGGGATTCAAGGAGAGAAAACAAAGGAAAGCATGGAAAGTTTGATTCCCTTTGGAGAGGACCATTTCTCATCCAAGCAGTACAAGGAAATAACACCTACTTCCTTGAAAATCTTGATAAAACTAACTTGGATGAACGTCTTGTTAATGGCAGGATGCTGAAGCACTATTTTGATTACCTTCCATAAATACAGCATGCCTGCTCTTGTACATAATTTATTGTATATATTGTTATCTCTAAACATGTGAATAAATTCATTTCAAGAAACATTGCAGAAGCAAGAAAGGATCGGATGGCAGCAACAACTACAAGCAGATCAGCCTACATTTTGAAAGTTCAAGGGTGAAAAAGATCCAATTTTTGAAAGCAGTAGCTAAAGGGCCAAGGCATACTGACCTGCTGTTCTTGGTCTTTCAAGAAGAAAAACCATCCGCATGTGGAGCCACTGTTGGATACCTATACCAATAGGTTTCATATTTCATGATTGACAAATTCAAGTGCCAAATATGCTCTACTTTGCTGCTACAAAGGTTCCATATTTGCAAGGGAAGACAAGGTGTGTACATGCCTTCATGCCTATTAAAGTTTTGATGGATGACCCAACAGTCTAATTTGGATCATGCCATGTTTTCAATTTTTGTTGTAGAATAGAGAAAGAAATCTGTCCAAACTGTTTAATCTTGGCAGATCAGTAGTTAGGCAGAGAAAACTAAGGTTCCCAACTGCTTAATCTGGGGCCTTGGAAGAAATAAGGGTAGTGCTAGATAGAAAATCAAAGAAAAAAAAGCCAAGGGAAAAGAAAAGGCACATCAAGGGTCTGCAAGTCCAAATGCACCCTCCAAGAAGAAACAAAAAATGCTAGGAAAAATAGTTGGGTAGGTAGATGGGGTTGCAGAAATGGTGTTCCTTCCAAGCTGAAATCTGCAAACCAGAAACAAGGAAAACAACACAGTGGAGCATGTCTAACTTCCCTTTTATCCTTTGTGTACCACTCATTTGCTAACATCCCTTCACAAGTTGTGTTCATAAGAGAGACTCAAGGTTCTATGTTGGTTCTTATGGCCTTTAGAATCCACATTTCTTGTGTAAAGTTATTTTCATTTTGATCTACTCTTTAAACTAAGTTGTCTCCAAGAAAACCTAGTGATACCACTCTTCATTCACCTTCTCCCTCCATATTAACCTCTGGCTCTATTATCTAGCTCCCTATGCTTCACTTTCCCTACTATTATAACACCATGGTGTATAAACCCTAAACAATGTATAAATATCCCCTCCTTGGCATTATAGCCATAAGTTTCACTACTGGGGAATTGGATTAACACCTGGTTAAGCTCAAGAACCCAAGCCTAACCCCTTTTTCCCTATCAGAGCCTACCTACAGAGCCAACTCTCCATTTTTGCCTAAAAACCCTTGAAATAACCCTTTTTTGCACCCCTATACCCACTAAAAGGCAAAAAATGATGAAATCCACTTTCCCTGCTCTATCCTAAGGTCGGGAGCCATTATGCGCCTTTTTATGAAATTTTATTAAACCCGCCCATCCTAAGTTTTGTCCTTCATATGCTTTATGCGAAAAATTTCATGAAAAACCTTTATTTTCGCCTTTTTCTAAAGTTGACGGGTATATTTGATTTTACAAAAGAAACATTGAAAAACTATCAAAATTGGTTGAAAACCCGAAGGGTCCCGCCAGGCGCAATCACCAATGAATATTATTATTTTAAGCCACCTGTTAACCATATCTTCCGCGCATATCCCCTTCCCGATAGCCGTCAGATCTCGCTCCTTAAATCCAATGGTCGTCGTGGATTTCGGAGGGGCCCCGACGTCCGACAGATATCGTCCGATATCTGTCAGACGATGATGTCATGCAAATCCACGCGTCACCCCCATGTTCCATCGGAGTCCCCTCTGACAGATTCCTTGCCGTATAGGAGGGGGCCCGATATGATGCCATCTGTCTGCCTGCGTCGGCATCCTTTGTTGCTTATGTCAGCGCCACGACCGCACGCCCTGTCCACCATTCGTCCACCTAGCCGCCACCTCACCACCCCCGTGGACTGGTCTTAGGCCGCCACGTCACCTGATGACGTCCTGCTGACGTCATCCGACCCGGACCCACTTGCTGACGTCATTCAAAAAGCGTGCCAATAAAGCCAAAAAAGCCATATTTTGCCAAATTTACATGTTTTTTTGCACTTTTTATAAAAACACTTCTGCACTCTCTGCATGTGCTTTACGACGAAGAATTCGCCAACCGATTCAAGACCAACCACAAAGCTTCAGAGCGTGTACTCAACTGTTGTTTCGATCCAAGCAATCCATTAAACAGGTATTTGTCCGTAAAACCTCCCTGCAAACCTGGTTTTTTCTCTGTAAATTCTAAAAACACATGAACACAGCAGAAGCTCGAAAATTCACCATAAAACCACGCATACCCAGCTCCCTCTTGAAGAATTGATGGTCGAATTTCGCTAGCAGAGTCGTTTCAGACTCAATTTTCAATAAAAACCCTGTTTTCTGATTCACGCAGTCGTGAACTGGAACCCATAACCTGCTTTCAACTATCAAGAGAGGTCTACTAAACACGGTAAATTACTTTCTCAAAGACCAAACAGTATTCCAATTGCTGTGGACCTACCCTGCTACCCGGCATTCCTCAAAATCTTCCTTTCTCAGGTAGTACCTTTCTTATTTTTCAAGCAGCATCCAAACAAACATGGAAACTCCAACGGCATCAGTAGCCCTCAATGTTGCTCCCTTGAATGCGCCCCAGAGAGAGCTGGAGTGGCAGGATTTGGCAGACCTAGACTACCAAATGTTAGAGGACTGTCCATCTAAATGCAATTTCCACATTCATCTATTAAATGAACTCAAAGCCAGACATAAAGATGGGACAGACATTCTAGGCATTTGGGAGTCCTCCCTCCCAATTTTCAAGCTCCCTCAGGTCAACCAGTTCCATGACCTAATTCACTTATGTGCTGTCTGCTATGACCCCATGCAGAGGGTTGTGCTTGACCCTAAAGGTGCAGTAGTATTCTACATAACCCCTGAGGCCATCAGGGAAATGCTCCAGTTCAAGACTCAGAATAAGTTGGTCCCCTTGTCCCTGCTGGACTTGATCAACCAAGGAGCCAAGATATTGACAAAAGCTCAGATTCTGAAGCTAAATCAGCTATTCATCACAAACTCTGACACAGTGCTGCACCCTACCATTTTTTATGGCTACCTAAATCAACTGGGTATGGATCTGGCATACGTGATTAGCTCAGTTTTGGGGTACAAGTCACTAGAGTTTATTGATGAAATGGTATTAGTGATGATGACAATGTTTTCTCCTGGCAAGACTCCTATTTGTTATGATTATGCCACATACATCTCAGACAAGATACATGAGCAATTTTTACACTTGTCCAGAGAAAAGGTGTTCAGATACACCTCATACATTTACCACCTCATCCTGTACTACCAACATGAGAAGTTCTCCTTTGAGATCAAGAGAACTGATGCAGAAGGCAACCCAAGGTCAGTGGTGTACTGGACCTCAGTCTTCCACCTCCTCACATACTCTCCATACACATTCTCTGAGTTCATAGACCTGTTCATCCATCCAGCTATGTCTCTCTTCTTAACCGACACCCCCTCCAAGATTGTCTGATGAGATGCAGAGGATTCTGCAGCTATCCAGTGCATACAGCATAGGGGATTGGTACTTTTACCAACACTTTACTGTGATCAGAATATATGGGTGTGAGTTGCGCCCATACAAATTGCCTAGGTATGTGCCTATGAGACTGTTTGCCTTAGAATATTTTAGGCAATTTTGTAATGCCGATATGGTGCACTTTGCAGGCAGGGGCAATAAGGCACAGCTTAAAATAAGAAATCAACTGGGCCACTTTGTCTTAAACAAAAGAGAAGGCTGGAAAGATGCCGACAGGAGACTAGAAGGCCTTGGCCTAAAACAAAGCTTCCTTTGGAATCCCTATGACCCTAACAACTCCATATCCTTGAGAAGGCAGAAATGCAAACTCTCCTGCAATGAGCACGTGAGCATGCTCCACATTCAAAGACATGCCAACCAACCAAAATGGAGAAGAAACACACTGGAAGAGCGAGTTACTCAGGAAGAACTAGTTGAAAGAGCTAGAAGGCATTTGTTGAAAATCGTTGACTTAGAATCTCCTTCTCAGGTACTTACTCTGCCAAAGCCTCAAGCAGGAGCAGCTGCTTCATCTTCTGCAACACAGCAAGAGGCAGTGCAAACCACAGACCAAGGGCAGAGCAAGGGCAAGGAAAAGGTCATGGAAGAACCACAGGGCCAACAGGGTCAAGAACAACAGCCCCAGCAGGAACAGCAGCAAAAAGACCAACAGGGTCAGGAGAAACAAACAGGAGAGGCCCAAATGGCCACCAAAGAACAGACAACACCAATGGAACCTCCAAGGCAGGATTCTAGGGTTGACTCCTCCGTCCTCCAAACCCCTCAAAGGGAGGACATTAGCAGAAAAAGAGAAAGGGAGACTCCCCTCACTGAATCGCCAGAAAAGAGACAAAGATTAAATCCCTTCTCAGAAGAGGAAATGCCAAGCATGGAAGCTTCTGCCAGCTCCTTGCAACAGGAGCAAGACAGGGCAGCATTAGGAGAAGTGAGCTCCTTAGCACAGAAGAAGGGAATAGGAACAAGCATTAAACAACAGTTCAAAGATGCCAAGAGAAGGAGTGAACCAATAAAGATTCAGCTCTACAATCACCTGCTGAACATGGCTCCTGCAAACCAACAAAGGCTCATGTCTGCGTTTGATGTGCAGGAGGGTAAGATGACAATGAGCCACTTCACACCAACAGTGCAGCAACCACAAACAGCTGCAGACTACATCAGGACCAATCTGGAGGTCCTATCAAAAGACATCCACCTAATGGATCAGATTTAACTCCATAAACAGACGGGTGAGATGGTCTATGCCTCCTTGGCTGATAAGACCTTGGACAACTACAGGCTTCAAAATAGCCTGAACAATACTATTGCACAGCTTGAGTTGGAAAAGGCTTCCTCTCAAGCTAAGGATAACAAGATCAAAGCCTTGGAGGAGATTATAATAGAGTTTGGGCATGATCCCAATGATGTTAAGGCTGTGCAAGAAGTCCTCAAGCTAAGGGATGCTGATATGGCAGAAATAAAAAAGAAAATGAAAATCCCACCAACTATCCACCCACAAACGGATGAGGTTGCCCAGCAGAGGCAAGAAAAGGATGCAGCTTCCCTACTAATGACATTATACAAGGAGCTCATTCAAACACAAGAAAAGCTGCAGGAGTCAGAGGCCACATTGGAAGCAACATTACAGTAGAAAGAGGCAGGGCAAACCTCACAGCCACCTCCAGAAACAATAAACCTTGAGGAAACCCCTCAAGACACTGCCCCTCCCAGCCAACAAGTGCAGCAAGAAGTCCCAGATACCGTAGCACCAACCACCTCAGCACCAACAACAGAGCAGGCTGAAAGCCTGGACATGCAGAAACTAAGGAAAGAAATACAGGTACTGGAGTCCCAGATGTCTGAGCTGAGCCAAGCCCAAGACAGTCTAGCAAAAATAAATGAAAAATATGACAAGTCAAAACAAAATGTGGCTGACAGAGAGAGGGAGGTAAAGGCCCTCAAGAAGAGGATTGCAGAGCTAGAAAAAGAGCTCACCTTGGATAAAGTCACATCAGAGCTTAAGAGGGTCATCTGGGGCAACATTGGCCAGTCTATAACAAACCAATGGGAATATATTGAGGCTATATATGAGCAAGTAGCACTCATTGGAAGAGTACGTAAAGAAATACAGAGGGCAAGGACATCTCTAGGCAGCATCCCTAAGATTGCCACTAGGATGATAGATGTGCTGAACTACAGGACAAGCTCCCAGCTGATAAGAATGGGGATTGGAAACAGGACAGAGACCATCTCCCTAATTAGAAGAGTCCTGACACTGAGAAACCTGATTCAGACCCTGGAAAGAAGAACCAAGGACATACAAGCTGATATAAATAAATTTCAAAATAGGTTTCTGGCTTTGCAGAACAGGGGGCTCCCTAGCCCATTGGATCCATCAGGAAAATTACTCTCCCATGAGAAGTATGCCAAGAGGGTAAGCAATTTTTCAGCAACACAGATTTTAGAGGCATCTAGTGCATCATCAGAAGCAGGCCCAGTAATAGGGCAGATTCTCTTTGATAGAGTAGATAATCTATTTTTTATTAGGAATGAAATAGCACATTTATTTGATGAGCCCCCTCATTTTTATAAATATACAGAGGCTGATGAGACCATGGGGTCAATTTTGAAACATCAGTTGCCTCCATCAGATACATGGGAGGAGTTGATACGATTACTGTTAAACCAAAGTCAGTAATTGTGATTTTGCCTTTGAAAATATTTTGAAACTCATACACAGCAGGACAAAGACACATCAGTAGGTATGAAGACAGAGGCTGAGCCAACTCAGCACAGATACTCGGCCACAGCAGCAGCATCAGCAGTCACAGGTGACAGGGCTTAGAAGACACAGGAAGTTACAGCTGCATAGACACGTCATTCAGCAGTTATACCAAAGCGCTCCACTGACTCCGTGAGCCCCAAAGGTCAAAAGTGCTCTGACATGAGTTAAGAGCCTTTATAATTCATTTATGATTGTAATAACTTCTCATCTGCAAGCCCTGTACGAGTAAAAGAAGATATTTTCCCTCTCAGATGACTCAATGCCTAAGATATTTTGTAATAGACTTCTATATATTCCCCCTCGATTTTGTTAGCAGGGGTTGGACTCCGGATGTAAGAAATCTCTTGATATCTATTTTGTCACTCTTCTATTGTAAATCTTCAGACAACTAATACAAAGGATGATGGGATTTCCAAAGCATTGTGTCTCTTGATGTCTTGCTGGTGTATGGCTGAATGTTGCAGGATTCCTGCGTATTTCATGGCTCAATAAGTTTTCTTGTTACTCTCTGTTATATGTTTGTTATATTTTCATATATCATTCAATTTTCATATATCATTCATGTTTTCCATGTATCAAATATCTAAATAGCAAGGAAAAAGAATAGTCTCAAGATTTAATCACTGATTACCCTGGGCTCAATCTAAGCTATTTCAAATGTTTTCTTCAGTTATGGTAATGAAAGAGTAATTCTTAAATGCTACCTTTCACACTATATCATCACAGTAATCTATTGTTTCAGGAATTCAGGTAATGCTCCTAAGTAATAGATCCCTTTCTCACATCCCATCTCAGTGAAGAATTCTTAAATGCTCTTTGCTAGTTGATTCTCATTTCACCCTCACAATTTACAGTTTGTTTTATGAAATACATACAGGCCCTGTAATTCCAGCTGCACTTAAGCCAGGATCTCAAGGAAATAATCAGCTACAGACCCCATTTCCCAATGGATTAGTTTCATCTGCAGAGAACACTTTAAAAACTATCAGAAGCATCCTCCCAACCAAACATAAGAAACAAACAAACATTCACTCCATATCTAGCCTAAAACTCAATTAAAACAGTGACAAGCCTTAAAGAGAGAGCCCTCTCTGATTACAGCTGGGCTAGAAGCTATAATCCAAATATTGGTTAGTGGTTACCCCAGCCGTATTCCCTTGGGAGTCAAAGGGAACAACCTGGGTGTTAACAGTAAGTACAACAGTTTGCTTACCTTTTTCCTTTAGCAAGATCTCTTCATGTATGGTTTTAAGTGAAATTTTCATGTTATAAGCTAGGGTAAATGATGGTTTGTCTCGTTTTGATATTCTAAACATGTAAATATTTCAACTCACACCTTTGTACATGTTTAAAATACATTTCGACTCACTAAACAACCTATAAATCATCAAATTACCTCACATGTAACTAAACCCTAGCTCATACCTAGCAGTTTGGGCAGTTTTCCTAGAAGCTTTGTTTTTCATTTCTCATAAGCATTCCTTTTCCCCATTTCATCTCATTTAAGCTTCATGAGTTGTTTACAGTCCCTATTCATCTCTTAGAAATTTCCTTACCATTATTTCCACTCCTCAAACCCATCATTTCATCTTTTCACTCATCCCTCATTGTTTTTTCCATTTTCCTGCTTCTAGGGTCTCTATCATCATGGAGGGAGATTCTTCACAAGAGAGGAAAAAAAAACCATAAAGGAGGAAAAATTCTCAGATATGAACCTACCAACTGCAATGAAATCAATTCATCACCCTTCATCAAGCAGTGTTTTGAAGATGTAGATTTTCTAAAGTTTTTCAAAAGGGTGTGTGAAGTATGTTTTCATGAACAGTTAACAGATTGGATCACCACTCATTTGAAAGGGGAAAGGGCCATCATAGCTGGGGTTGACTTCACATTTTCAGTGGCTGCTATTTCACTTGCTACAGGGATACCTGATCATGGAGAATAATGGTTTAAGGACATGAATTTGGATCTTGAACATTACAAACTCTTCTTGAAAACACCCTACAGGGAGACCCATACACACATCATCCCATTTACGTACCTGTTGGAGAAGTATGCTCCATTAATGAAAGTTGTCATGAAATTTTTCACCTGTGAGGGAAGGTTTTCTAGATTGTATGCCTATCACATCAACTTCTGATGCACTTCACAGCTCAAAAACCTCTCAACATGTGCAATTATCTATGTAGAAGCCTTGTCAAAATGTCCAAGAAGGTACAGGAGAAAAATAAAGAACACTATCCTAGTCTTTTTCATCATAGTTTGATAAAGACTGTAGTTCTCCATCAGTGTATAGAGAAAATATGACATGGGATTCTTTCATGGAAACAACCTTGAAATGGCATGAGACTAATGTGAAATGGCATGAGACTAATTTTTCAGTTCAGCATCGAAACATGCCATCACAACAGATGGAGGTAAGAACATCAAGCCAACCAGTGGGGGTTCTTAAAGCACCTAGACCTGAGGTGACTAGGATTTATCAAAGGGGAAAAAGGCTTGTGTTAAATTTTCATGTTGAGAAAGGGGAAAAGCCTTCTACATCGGAAAAATAGGGATCACATGTATAGGATAAACACTTGATTGAGCATGAATTTGAGTTGATGGACTTGGAAACAGAAAATGTGCCTTCAAATATGTAGCAGAATATCAAAGAGAAATACTCTCATACCAGAGAAATCACGGACAACATCGCAAGGGCAAGGTTTGTTATCTCATTCCTAGAACAAGAAAACAGTTAGCTAAAGGCTAAACAACTCATCATGGAGAAAGAGAAATCTAAGATGTTGCAACAAGGAGGAAAAGGAAAGTAGTGTTGGAGCCTAATGAACATGAGGAAACTAAAAAACAAGTTAGGAAAAAGAGGCTAGGGACCAAGGGGCTCAAAAAGCCATTGAAGGAAAAGAAAGGACATAATTTTCTAGATGAAGAACTAGACATGGAGGACATGATTTCCTTAGATATTAATGAGGACAGGGAGTATTGGTTAGACAAGGTGAATGACCACTTGGAGAAGATTCTTGACAAAGCCAATAGAGATACAACTACTAAGGCACATGGTTGTTTCCGGGAAAACTAGTGTCTTTTCAATCGAATAGCTCTCTAGGATTGGCAGCTACCCTAGAAACAAACAGTTTAAAGCAATTTGTAATTTCCTCTATGTATGATAGATAACAGAGAGGCAACGGAACCTGTTAGCGCTTGAAATTTCACCTCAGGCTGAGAAAGGTAAACTCCAAGGCAACATCAAACCACTTAGCCTCATAGCTAGCCCTACGGGGCAAGAGAGGGCTCTCTCCGGTCTATCTCGGAAAATATCTTCAACGGGCGGAGATGACCAATAAAGGGCAATGATTTTAGGCTAGTAAACTAATAAAAAGGTTTGATTTGGGATTTTTAGGGTTTTGGTGGAAAATTGGGGAAAGGCAATTTTGGGTGCGGGGATTGGACACAGTTTTCACAGGGGGTTCTTTGGGGAAAGGTAGGAGACTGTATTGATGCCTTTGAAAGATGTGGATGGATTGAGAATGACTAGTGAGGAGCTAAGGAGAGCAAGCAATCACCTTGAATTCTCCTTAAACAGCTGAAAACATTGATATTAAGCAAACTTAAAGGCAGAGCATAGCAACCATGAATTCTACCTTAACACTTCATTTGCCTAATTTGCAGAAGAAAAAGTAAGAAGATGATTCACATAACAAACTTACAAGTACAAAGAGAAACACACCATCAATACATGTAACCACAGGAATCCCAAAAAGGACTGCAAAACCCTGGTCTTTCTTCCTTTGCCAAAAATGCAGAGATACAATAAGTAATACAATAGAAGCTTTCTCCCTCAAGAGTCCAACCATGAAAATGACCAAGAAAGTACATAATATAGGCAATATAACATCTTTCTTTGCCTCTAGGGGTCGAGTTCACTATCCTAGGAGCTGTTTCAACCAATTCCAAACTGAGCACTAAAATCTAGGCAGTCAAAACAACTTGCCTCTATAAGCTAGGAAACCAATTCATTCATTAAATTTTTGCCTTTTTCATGAATGAATCTTCTAGAAGAGATAAATAAGTGTCAAAGTATCATAAAATTACATCATTTACATAAAGGAGGATCAAAATCCACTCCAAAAAGTCAAACCTAGTCAAAACTGTGTTTTGCTGAGCCGTAGGTGCATTTTTGTGAAAATAGCCTGATGCGTAGCGCCCTGAATCTCAAAGCGTAGCGCGCCTTTGGGCCTGCTTTTGAGGCACTTTCCGGTGTCCAAATGAGGCAAAAGTGGGCTTGTTGGAAAGGTATCGATGTATACTTTCCAACCTAAGTGGAATTTTAGAATTTCGTGACCATTTGCCCCTCCAAAATTGCAATCTCCTAAGACTGCTTCCTGTGTGTCAAAAAGGTGGCAGAAAGTCATTTTTTGCTTGTTTTTTGACCTTCTGGAGGCTCAAAACTTGGTGAAATTTCTTGGCAATTGCTGAGAAAGTGTATTTTTGCATGACAAATCCAAAAATGCTGAGTTTTCATGAAAAGGAGTTGCCCATCTTAAGGGTAGCGCGCGGCGCGCTACGCGTTGGGGAAGAAAACCTGTTTTTTGCCCAAAAAATTCACAAATGACCAAAAATACTCAAAATTTTTTGAAATTTGTGCACAAGGTAAGTCATTTAGCACCATGCTCCTTCAAGGAAGCCTCAGCCTCCGGTGTTGACTCACGGTCATCACTTTGCTCATAGTCTGTTTCGGTTTCTGACATGGTTTCAAGAGCAAAATGGCTGAAATGTACTGCTGCTTCTGCTCAAATGACCTGTTGTTTTGACTATTTGAATGCTGCTCCAAGGGGACAAAAAACACAAGGGAGATGTTAGGGAGGGGAACTTTTGAGGGGATTTAGGGAATATATATATAAAAGGGAATTTAGGGAAAGAATTGTGACATATACATCATCAAATAATCATAATTTGCAGGGGTTTGATAGGAGGTAGGGTTTAGGGAGATTTTATTGAATTTTAGGGATAGGGGTAGGGTTTTAGGGCTTTTTACATTTTTGTTAGGGAAATTGTGTGAAAGTGACAAGGGAAGTGATAATGGGAATGTGGGGAAATGAGGGAGTGAAAAAGATGACCTTGGGCAGCAAACTCAAAACCCTAGCTTCACTTGCAATTTGAAATTTTTAAACATAATATATATGAATTTCATGCTTCACACTTGATGGCATTTGACATATTTTCCATGCTCATTTTTCTTTAGCAAGCAAAAAAAATTGATGACTTGAGGCTTACCTATAAAACTTAAGAGATTTGAGGTCGTTTTGAAGCTTGTTGGAAATTTGCTGTAGGTGAAACCCAACGCGTAGCGCGTGGGTTCTGATGCGTAGCGCCCGTGCTTTTTAACACTGGAACTTCTGCCTTGACGCGTAGCGTGCGCCCAACGCGTAGCGCGCAGGCCCTGATGCGTAGCGCGCGGGCTCTGTTTCTCAATTCGCCCAGTTTCACACTAAATCGCCTTTCACACTTGCTCTTGGAGTCTTGGAGGAAAATGAATTGCAAAATTAGGAGAGAGGGGCTTTTATAAGCTTGATTTAAATTAATTTCCCCTCAAACCCACTTTATAATGTTTATGCAATGACACTTTTTAAAACTAATTGCTGCTGACTTGTGGTTTCCTTTTTGTCATGAAATTGGTTGAAATGATGCTTTTTCTTGAAAATTTTTGCAGGGATAGCTTCTGAGGAGTCTTGGCAAAGGAGACCAAGGCTGCATGCCAACTTTCGAAGAGTTTGAATTCTTTTTACAAATTTTTACAAAAATGGGAAAATGACCTTGCCTTCAAAAACAGAGTTTTTGAACTCAAGGTAAAAATTAGCTATACAATATGAAATCATCTGAAGTGATGCTTTGATGGACATCCCTCTGGCCTGCTGGGCATTTATTGACCTCAAAAGACATGACCTCAAAAGAAAAAATTGGACTAAACCCTAGACCTAGGACCTTGATTTCAAGACAAGACCAATGACCTTGTAAGGAAATTATTGACTGAAACAAACTTAATCCAGCAGTGCCAAGAGGGGAATAAAAGACACAAGCTCCTCCATCAGGGTTATGGCATGCCTAATGGAATGCAATAAGATGACACAGATGACACTGATGAGACACCTACTTATGCAAATGCAAAGAGCTTTGATCGCTGATGGAGGGCTACTAGACCGACTCTAACAGGTTCTTTCTCCTCCAAACTATTTTGAAATGCTTATTCCTGGTGTGCCTCAGATAAGTTCCTATGGGACCCTCACTATAACTGGAATATGATGAGGTGCTACCATTATTCGTTGTTGGTTGGTCACTAGTTTTCTTGGAGCACTCTCAAACCTATGTTTTGACATATCCAAGTCTTGCATGGCGAGGAAATTCCTCCACTTTGATGGGATTCATAATGCCTTGTCCTTTAATTTCAAGGCCCTTCCCATGATACCCCATCTTCTTCAACAATTTTGATCCAATTCCTATAATATGTTTCTCAAAAGTAGCGAGATCATCAGCATAAAAAGAACATGAAATTGAAGAATCTCTTTTTACCTCAGGCTTCTTATGATGCAACTTTTCCAAGGCCTCCTCCTTGGCTTGCAGTTGTTGCTGCAAAGTTTGTTTCTCCTTCTCTTCTTCTTATAAGAGTCTCTTTAGTTCAACATTTTCTGCTTAAATTATTTGGTTGATCTCTTTGAGTTCTTGGAGCCATGCAGTCTTTGGTTCCCTTCTCACCTTTGGTACAATGTCTGCTGAAATCTTTGTCTCATCATCTGAATCGGAACCCAAGAAAATAGGTCCAACACCTACAAATCGTGTAGCCATGATCTTCTCATCATCCTCTAATTTAGATTCTTGGTCTTGTTGCAAAATTGCAATAGTCTTCTACTTCTTATTTCTGTCGTTCCTCTTTGACCTTAATTCTGGATGCAATTTCCAGCAATGTTCCTCATCATTCCCTTCTTTCTCACAACGAGTACAAGAGGGCATTGCTTCCTTTCTCTTAGTTGTTGTTGTCTTGTTTGGGCAGTCTTCTTGCTCATGCTTCCCTCTATTTTCATGATGAATATCCCTCACACTAGCTTCATCAAGAGTTTTAGGTCCAAATAATAACAAAAAATGATGCAGATAACTACGGAAAAAGCCAATGTATTTCATCAACGTCTCAGAAGTGTCTAGTGGAGCATTTAATGTTAATGCTTGTTTCCTAAAATCCTCTGTAAAATTCTGAACAGTTTGACCTTTACTTTGCTTCAAATGTTTCCATTCCATCATAGCATTATGTTTGTAACCTAATTGATAAAATTGTCCTCTTAAAGCAAAAATGATCTCAGACCAAGATAAAAGAAGTTTATGACTACTCTTACCACCTTTCTTCAACTTCCTTCCCACCAGACGAGAGCAGTGCCACTCACTCGAAGGGATGTTAGTTGGATCTTGGCTTCATCCTCTTTGATTGAATGTATGTGGCAATATACTTCAACTTGTCTGATCCAGTTATCTAGATTTTCTGCATTAGATTCTCCACTAAACACAAGTAAATTAAACTTGATATCCAACTTGAAAATGGCATTTTATGAGTTTTTCTACCTCTAAAATTACGAGAAGAGGAAGAAGAATAAATTTCACTCGAGGGTGGAGAGGGAGGGGTCTCTTCTTCTCCACCTTCATGAACTACTGAGGCATGATCATTTGTATATTTCTTCTCTTGCTTCATTGTATTCTCATATTCTGCAAACAATTTGTTCACTTTCTCTACCATGGCATAGAAGGCTTTGCGATAATTTTTCTCTTTCTCCAACCGAGCATCTTCATCTGCCATTTTCCTTCTTCATGTTGCACACCCCGCTTCTAGATCAAAGGACTTAAGTTTTCCTTCACCTCTTTGGAGATTTCCCCTGGTTATCATACACTCGCTATTCACATCAATAAAAGACCCACTCTGATACCAAACTTGATCTAGATCTTTTCACTTCAAAGATGAATACAAAATTGCATATAAAAGAGCATGAAACCATGAAAACATATCACACAAAATGAGTGGAAATAAAATGAAACCATGAGAAAACAAAGGCACAAAACAACCTGGAAACAAAGTTCACCTAGTGTGGGTTACGTCTTCGGGCCCTTCTCAAACTAGGGAGGCCTTGTTCATTAATCTTTAGCAAAAACAAATTATATGCATGTACAACAAACATCTTATACCTCCACTCCTGGGGATGGTCTGAAAATGCACACCATTTCTAAAGAAATTGGTTGCACCATTGAATTCCTGGTGAAAAATCATGAAAAATGACTGTAAACTCAACCCTTTCTAGCACCGTCAAAATTTAGACCCTCGAGAATCTCAATGACTCCTTCTCATTGGTTCACTAGAATTCTGCTGCTCGGGTGAAAAATCTTACTTCTCCAATACACTCCTTGAGAAAAACTAAGTAAAATGAGTAAAAATTTGGCCTGGTTCTGAAACTGTCAAAATTTGGCCCTTAGGTAATCTTTTAGATTCCTTGTGATTCCACAAAGGTTCCTCTTTGCAAGTTGACTGAAGATTTGTTGCTCATATCACAAATCTGACTTCACCACTTCTCTCCTTGCTAAAAATGAGTTAAATGAGTGTCAACCTGGTTCTGAAACTATCAATATTTGGTCCTTAGGGAATCTTTTAGATTCAACATGATTCCACAAAGATTCATCTCTACAAGTTCACTAAATATTTGTTGCTTAGATGAAAAAAATGACTTCACCACAACGCTCCTTGTGAAAAACTAAGTAAAATGTGTATAAATTTGGTATGGTTCTGAAACTGTCAAAATTTGGCCCTTAGCGAATCTTTTAGATTCCTTGCATATTCCTATGTGTCAGGATTCCACTCCTCGATTTTCGTGCTCGCTCAGGGTTCCACCTCTACATTGGGTGTTGTGCCCCTGATTCCTTGTGGCAAATATGAGTTTAAAGAAAAAAACTTTGCATTAATTTTTAACCTTGCCTTCCTAGCAGAATGGTTGGCAGTTTTAATTTGTTGGGTCGTTAGCCAATTTTAATTTTTTTAGTTGTTTTTAATTTTTAAAAACTATGGACAAAATTTGTTGGCCAAAATTTTGTGGTTGCCAAAAAAATTAAGTAGGCGATAATTTCATCAGTTCCAACCGCAAGAAACCATTGTCGGAAAGTGCCAATTTTTTGCTAGTTAATTTCCACTAGATTTAGTCGGGCTTCCAAATTTAGTTGGCGCTCCGCTAAATTTAGTCACGGGGCCTAGTTGACCAAAAATTTGATTGACCATAACTTTTGCTTACGAAGTTAGATTGAGGTGTCATTTGTGTCACTGGAAAGATTGTGACAAGCTATTCGATCTGACCCTAGTTTCATGGTAATCCAAGAATTTTTATTCTTGAGCCTTTCCTAAGACCTCTTTGATCACCAAGTGTTTTGAGAGCCACCTAGATCATTCCTCCCCACTGAAGAGATTTTGGTCCTCCAAAATCATGAACACATTCTGCAATATGCATATGCCCTTATCAAGCCACACTTTCAACATTTGAATTGCATGCAAACCTGTGGTGCATTCTTTGCAAATTACATGCAAGACCAAACATGACTCAAACAACCCCATACCTGCCAAGAGTTTATAACACACTCTTTGGTAAAGTTTACATAAAAATCATAGAAAAAACCAATACCCCATCTATCAACAAAAAGAGGCCCAAACATCATCATGTTGCTTTCATAAGTGATGGAAAACACATCATCAATTTTACAATTATTTTGCAACATATGATTTACAAAATGTGGCCATGACAAGCTACTATATCTAGTAAAACCATCTCTTACTCAACAAAGTGAATGAGTCATATCCTTTTGGCATATTCACTTTTTGAACATCTTCACTAGCTGGTTCTTTCATTAGTGCATTCGAGGCATGGAGTATCTGACATGTGGCTCTCTCGTGTCCATCCTTGTCACAGTGACTACAATGGTTCTTTCTCCTCCAAACTATTTTGGAATAGTTATTCCTGGTGCTCCTATGATAAGTTCCTTTGGGACTCTCACTATCATTGGAATGTGATGAGGTGCTCCCATCATTCGTCGTTGGTTGGTCACTGGTCGTCTTGGAGCACTCTCCAACCTCTATTCCGACATACCCAAATCCTGCATGGCAAGGAAATTCCTCCACTTTGATGGGATTCACAATGCCCTATCCTTTAATGTCGAGGCCCTTCCCTTGATACCCCATCTTCTTCAACAATTTTGATCCAATTCCTGTAGTATTTTTCTCAAAAGTAGCAAAATCATCATCATAAAAAGAACATGAAATTGAAGAATCACTTTTTACCTCATTCTTGTTATGATGCAACTTTTCCAAGGCCTCCTCCTTGGCTTGTAGCTGATGCTGCAAACTTTGTTTCTCCTTCTCTGCTACTTGTAGGAGTCTCTTTAGTTCAACATTTTTCGCTTGAATTATTTGGTTGATCTCTTTGAGTTCTTGGAGCCATGCAGTCTTTGGTTCCCTTCTCACCTTTGGCACAACGTCTATTGAAATATTTGTCTCATCACCTAAATCAGAACCCAATTCAATAGGTCCAACACCTATAAATCTTGTAGCCATGATCTTCTCATCATCCTCTAATTCAAATTCTTTGTCTTGTTGCATAGTTGCTACTGTCTTCTACTTCTCCTTTATGTCTTTCCTCTATGGGCTCAACTCTGGATGCAATTTCTAGCAATGTTCCTCACCATTCCCTTCTTTCTCACAATGAGTACAAGAGGGCATTGCTTCCTTTCTCTTAGCTATTGTTGTCCTCTTTAGGCGGTCTTCTTTTTCATGCTTCCCCCCATTTTCAAGATGTACATCCTTCACACTAGCTTCATTAAGAGTTTTAGGTTCAAATAATAACAAATCATGACACAGATAACTATGCAAAGAGCCAATATATTTCATCAAGGTCTCAGAAGTGTCTAGTGGAACCTTCAATGTTAATGCTTATTTCCTAAAATCCTATATAAAATTCTGAATAGTTTGACCTTTACTTTGTTTCAAATGTTTCCATTCCATCATAGCCTTCTGCCTGTAAAACAAGAGATAAAATTGTCTTCTTAAAGCATAAACGAACTCAGACCAAGATGAAAGAAGTTTATGACTACTCTTACCACCTTTCTGCAACATTCCTTCCCACCAGACAAGAGCAGTGCCACCCAATTGAAGGGATTCTAGTTGGATCTTGGCTTCATCCTCTTTGATTCATTGTATGTGGAAATATACTTCAACTTTTCTGATTTAGTTATCTAGCCTTTCTGCATTAGATTCTCCACAAAAGACAGGGAAATCAAACTTGACATCCAACTTGGAAAATGTTTTTTTTTTTTTAGTTTTTCTACCTCTAGAATGATGAGAAGAGGAAGAAGAAGAAATTTCATTGGAGGACAGAGAGGGAGGGTGCTATTCTCCTCCACCTTCATGATCTACTGAGGCATGATCATCTATATATTTCTTCTCTTACTTCATTTTATTCTCATATTCTACAAACAAATTTTCCACTTTCACTGCCATGGAATAGAAGGCTTTGAGATAATTTCACTCTTCCTCCAACTGAACATCTTTATCTGCCATTTTCCTTCTTCATGTTGCATGCCCCACTTTCAGATCAAAGGACGTAATTTTTCTTTCATCTCTTTGGATCTTTCCCCTGGTTATCATACAATCACAATTCACATCAACAAAATACCCACTCCGATACCATACTTGCTCTGGATATTTTCACTTCAAATATGCACATAAAATTGCATATAAAAGAGCATGTAACCATGATAACATATCACATAAAAGGAGTGGAAACAAAATGCAGCCATGAGAAAACAAAGGCACAAAACAACTTGATAATAGAGTTCAACCAGTGTGGGTTACGTCTTTGGGCCCTTCTCAAAGTGGGAAGGCCTCATCCATTACTCTTCAGTAAAATCAAATTACATGCATGTACAAAAGAAATCTTATACCTCTGCTCCCAAGGATGATATGAAAATGCAATGCCCTACTAAAGAAATGGGTTGCACCACTGAATTCCTAGTGAAAAATCATGAAAAATTACTATAAACTTGACCCCTTTCTAGCACTGTCAAAACTTGGACCCTCGAGAATCTCAAAGATTCCTTCTCGTTGGTTGACTGTAATTCTGCTACTCGGGTAAAAAATATGACTTCTCCACTCTGCTCTTTGTGAAAAACTGAGTAAAATGAGTATAAAGTCGGCTTGGTTATGAAACTGTCAAAATTTGGCCCTTAGAGAATATTTTAGATTCCTCATGATTCCACAAATATTCCTCTCTGCAAGTTCACTGAAGTTCTATTGTTTAGATGAAAAATATGACTTCACTAATGCGCTCCTTGCGAAAAAATGAGTAAAATTAGTTTAAAGTCAGCCTAGTTATGAAACTATCAAAGTTTGGCCCTTAGGGGATCTTTTAGATTCCTCATGATTCCACAAAGATTATTTTCTGCAAGTTCACTGAATATATGTCGCTCAGATGAAAAATTAACTTCATCACTATGCTCTTCGCAAAAAACTAAGTAAAATGAGTGTAAATTCGGCTTGGTTTTGAAATTGTCAAAATTTTGCCCTCAGGGAATCTTTTAGATTCCTTGCATATTCCCCTATGTCAGGGTTTTACTCCTCGGTTTTCGTGCCAACTCAGGGTCTCACCTTTGCATTGGGTTTTGTGCCCTTGTTCCCTTGTGGCAAATATGAGTTTGAATAAAAGAACTTTGCGTTAATTTTTAAGCTTGCCTTCCTAACAGAATGGTTGGCAGTTTTAATTTGTTGGGTCATTACCCAATTTTTTTTTCTTTTTTTCTTTTTTTTTTAAAAATATGGACAAATTTTTTTGGCCGAAATTTTGGGGTCATTATAAAAATTAAGCAGGTGACAATTTCGTCGGTTCCAACCTCTAGAAACTGTCGCTGGAAAGTGCCAAATTGTTGCCTCATTAATTTCCGCCAAATTTAGTTGGGTTTCCAAATTTAGTTGGTGCTCCGCTAACTTTATAGCCAAGGGGCCTAGTTGACCAAAACTTTGACTAACCATAACTTTTGCATACGATGTCAGATTGAGGTGTCATTTTTGTCATTGGAAATATTGTGATGAGCTTTTCTATGTGACCCTAGTTTCATGTTAATCCAAGAACTTTGATTTTCATCCTTTCCTAAGCACTCTTTGATCACTGAGCGTTTCGAAAGCCACCTAGATCATTCCTCCCCACTGAGGAGATTTTGGTCCTCCAAAATCATGTACACATTCTTCAATCTGCACATGCCCTTATTAAGCCACACTTTCAACATTTGCATTCCATGCAAATATGTGGTGCATTCTTTGCAAATTACATGCAAGACCAAACATGACTCAAACAGCTCCATACTTGCCAAGAATTTATAACGCACTCTTTGGTCAAGTTTACATAAAAATCATAGAAAAAACCAATACCCCAACTATCGACAAAAATAGGCTCAAACATCATCATGTTTCTTTTATAAGTGATGGAAAACAGAGCAACAATTTTATAATTATTTCGTAACATATGATTTACAAAATGTGGTCATGACAAGCTACTATATCTAGCAAAACCATTTCTTACTCAACAAATTGAATGGGTCATCTCCCTGTGATGGATTCACTTGTTTAACATATTCACTAATTTGTTCCTTCGTAGGTGCTTTCAGGGCATGGACTATTTGACATGTGGCTCTCTAGTGTCCATCCTTGTCACAATGACTATAATGATTCTTTCTCCTTATTCCTGGTGTGCCTATAATAAGTTCTTGTGGGACCCTTACTATCACTGGAATGTAATGAGGTGCTCCCATCATCCATCATTGGTTGGTCACTAGTTGTCTTGGAGCACTCTCCAACCTCTATTTTGACATACGAAAGTCATGTATGGAGAGGAAATTCCTCCACTTTGATGGGATTCACAATGCCCTATCCTTTAATGTCAAGGCCCTTCCCTTAATACCCCATCTTCTTCAACAATATTGATCCAATTCTTGTCAAAAGCAGCGAAATCATCATCATAAAAAGAACATGAAATTGAAGAATCACTTTTTACCTCAGGCTTGTTATGTTGCAACTTTTCCAAGGCCTCCTCCTTGGCTTGTAGTTGCTGCCGCAAACTTTGTTTCTCCTTCTCTGCTTCTTGTAGCAATCTCTTTAGTTCAAAATTTTCCACTTGAATTATTTGGTTGATCTCTTTGAGTTCTAAGAGCCATGCAGTCTTTGGTTCCCTTCTCACCTTTGGCACAATGTTTGTTGAAATATTTATCTCATCACCTGAATCGGAACCCAAGTCAATAGGTACAACACCTACAAATCTTGTAGCCATGATCTTCTCATCATCCTCTGATTCATATTCTTGGTCTTCTCCTTCTCTTTTCTATCGTTCCTCATTGGCCTCAATTCTGGATGCTTTTTCCAGCAATGCTCCTCACCATTCCCTTCTTTCTCACAATGAATACAAGAGGGAATTGCTTCATTTCTCTTAGCTATTGTTGTCCTCTTTAGGCGGTCTTCTTGTTCATGTTTCCCCCCATTTTCAAGATGTACATCCTTCATACTAATTTCATTAAGAGTTTTAGGTTCAAATAATAACAAAGAATGACACAGATAACTATGCAAAGAGCCAATATATTTCATCAACATCTCAGAAGTGTCTAGTGGAACATTCAATGTTAATGCTTATTTCCTAAAATCCTCTATAAAATTCTGAGTAGTTTGACCTTTACTTTGTTTCAAATGTTTCCATTCCATCATAGCCTTCTGTATGTAACACAATGGATAAAATTTTCTTCTTAAAGCATAAACGAACTCAGACCAAGATGAAATAAGTTTACGACTACTCTTACCACCTTTCTGCAACTTTCCTTCCCACCAGGCGAGAGCAGTTACACTCAATCGAAGGGATGCTAGCTAGATCTTGGCTTCATCCTCTTTGATTCATTGTATGTGGCAATATACTTCAATCTGCCTGATCCAGTTATCTAGCTTTTCTGCATTAGATTCTCCACTAAAAATAGGTAAATCAACTTGACATCCAACTTGAAAAATGGATTTTTATGAGTGTTTCTACCTCTAGAATGACGAGAAGAGGAAGAACAAGAACTTTCACTGGAGGATGGAGAGGAAGGGGGCTCTTCTCCTCCACCTTCGTGATTTACTAAGGCATGGTCATCTGTATATTTCTTCTCTTGCTTCATTGTATTCACATATTCTGCAAACAATTTTTCCACTTTCTCTACCATGGCATAGAAGGCCTTGCGATAATTTCTCTCTTCCTCCAACCAAGAATCTTCATCTGCCATTTTCGTTCTTCATGTTGCATGCCCCACTTCCGGATCAAAGGACTTAAGTTTTCCTTCACCTCTTTGGAGGTTTCTCCTGGTTATCATACACTTGCAATTCACATCAACAAAAGACCCCCTCTGATACCAAACTTGATATGGATCTTTTCACTTCAAAGATGCATACAAAATTTCATATAAAAGAGCATGTAACCATGAAAACATATCACATAAAAGGAGTGGAAATAAAATGCAACCATGAGAAAACAAAGGCACAAGACAACTTGGTAATAGAGTTCACCTAGTGTGGGTTACGTCTTCAGACCCTTCTCAAAGTGGGGAGGCTTCATTCATTAATCTTCAGAAAAATCAAATTACATGCATGTGTTGGACCCCATTTTTGTCTCTTATCAGACACTTTTCATACTACTTTTTGCCTTGTTTTAACCTACAGTTGAACTCTTTTCATGTCATTTTGACCTCCTTGTGCTTGGACTATACCAAATTCCCATCCAAGGTAAAAGCATTACAAATGTTGTTATTTTAGCTATTTTGATGATCAATATTAGGTAGTTGAATGTGTGCTTGTTTTTTCACTAATCATTATGGGTGATAGATGTGAATATCGCTCTCATAGGGACCCAAGACTTCTGCATCAAAAGAGAATTTTGCACTCAAAGAAGAAACTGTACTTAAGGTAGCAACCTAGAATTGCACTCTAGGAAATTACACTTGAAGATTTTCACTTAAGGATGAGCACGATGGTAAACATGACCTCATCGAATTAAATGAGGAAGATCGATGCTTCTTATGCATAGAAATCTGTCAGCTTCCAAAATAGAATATGGTCTTATCATTTAGATCTTGTATAGCAAACAGTTGGTTGCTAAACCTTGATTAGAATGGAATTTGATTGGCATCTCCATGATTTGATTTTTACTAATTGTAATATGCAAACTAGATTATAAATCCCATAGAAAATAATTTGAGGATATACATGATTACATGCTCAGGAATCTAAACTCTTTTTGTTTTTACAATTGTTCTACGGAGATTTATCAATGGAAATGATCTTTGCCTTGGTTTTGCATTGAAGAAGAAGTTGTGATTGCAAGAGCTTGTAAATGGTTGATATAGTTATCTGATTCTCTTCATTTTACTGTAAGTTTCATACCCAGTAGTGGAAAGGGCCCACCACCATTGGGCAATTTAATTCCGTAGCTAGTAGTTGATTTGTTGCTTTAAGTTTTAATTCATTTCTCTGAATTATTTTGAAAAGAATTCAAATCTAGTTTCTAGCGTTTGATTGATTGTGTTAATTTGTTTCCGAAGCATCTAAATCCATTTTGTTTATATAACATCGTTTTGGCATTTTTTGCATATCTTGCTTTGGTCTCTGAATGAGCTCGGTTTCATAAGGCTGGATTTTGTTATATGGCGAATAGGTAGATTAATTAGAATTTACAGTTGATTGGATTGAGCGTTCACTACAAGTTGATCTCAGTGAAAACGCATTCCTTTGATTTCTTTTTAGGCACTCTCTGTTTTCAAAACGAATTAATGGTGAATGTAATGACCTTTGTTCACTTTTCCTTCAATCTAGCATGTCGGTAGCTTTGGTTCTCTGCTTCTGATCTAAAATGCATTTCATAGCCTTTGCGTGATTGTTCTATCCCTTGTTACATAGCAGTGTTTCCCAATCGTGGGCATAACCCAAATCAAAAGCTTGTATGCATGCCTTTCTAAGTGAATTACACAACAATCATATCAATTCCTCCATAAAATCCAATTACAAATATTATATGAGTTCAAAGAACACTTAATGAATGTTGTGTGTAAGGTTTATGCAGCAAGAGAATTAGAATTCACAGTGTGGAGTATCAACTGACCGATCTCATCAGATCATTGAAACTTAACATAAAAATCTTAGAGCTGTTAATTGAACTTGGTTTTATAATAATAATCTAATAATCCTTGGGACAATTGAGTTGTTGAGATAGTTAATTCCACTCTCTATTTTCCATTCATAACTTGCAAACAAGCAGAGCATGTGTTGAGCATTAAAAATCAATTTCCATAAAAGATTTGAAGAATAGTTAGTTACTGGAGGACCGTTTCTCTCTTTGATCGATTGGATCAGGTAGAAGATTACTTTTAGCTCAAAACTCTATTGTTTTGAAACAGAGTATAGGTTTGGAGTGACTTAGATTTATCAGTTTGATAAGAAGAGTTGGCATCTAATTTAGTTAAGTTTTCTTTCATGATGGTTGAATGCAAGTTTGTAGGTTGTGTTTTGTTAAGCTTGGGTTTGATAGCAGATTGAAGTTATTGTGTCCTCTTAATTTCAAGCATGGGATTTGAATTTGTACTTAGTCAAACAAGCAAGATGATTGAAATAGGTTTTTAGTTGGAAATTCTTCTGAGTTGCACCCAAGAGTGAAGCTTATGATAGAGTCCTAAAGGTTTAAAGTTATCTTTGAAAAAGTTTAGTTTCAAGTCTACTTGCCTTTAGAACATGCTTGAAGTACATTAGAGTTTGCAACCTTTCATTCAAAAGTAGCATAGGTAACAGAATTAGGGTTTCTTAATGTTTTTATGGGATTTGAGTTATTTGATAAAGTATTTTAATCAAGAGTTTTTGCTTAGCATTTAGATTGGGATTTCATTTAAGTATAATAGTTTTAAAGTACAGATTCATTAAGAGTTTCAAAGTTAAAATATGATTATTGATTATGCCTGCTAGAATTTGATGAATTGTGTTCTAGGTTCAGCTAAATCATTTTATAAAGGAAACCATTAGAACTCTGACCAAGAACTCAATTTAGAAATTGTAGTACATCTCATGTTTACGAGCCCGAATTGACATATACATGCAAGAGAATTAATACACCCATTAATCTCTCAACAACATGTACACAAGATATGTTATACCTCTGCTCCCATGGATGATCTAAAAATGCACACTCCTGCTAAATAAATGGGTTGCACCATTGAATTCCTGGTGAAAAACCGTGAAAAATGATTGTAAACTTGAACACTTTTTAGCACTGTCAAAATTTGGACCCTCGGGAATCTCAAAGATTCCTTCTCATTGGATGACTGGAATTCTGCTACTTAGGTGGCAAATCTGACTTCTTCACTATGCTTCTTGAGAAAAACTGAGTAAAATGAGTATAAAGTCGGCTTGGTTATGAAACTGTCAAAATTTCGCCCTTGGGGAATCTTTTAGATTCCTTATGATTCCACAAAGATTTCTCTCTACAAGTTGACTAAATATTTGTTGCTCATATGACAAATTTGGCTTCACCATTGCGTTCCTTGCGAAAAAATGAGTAAAATGAGTATGAAGTCGGCCTGGTTATGAAACTACCAATATTTGGCCCTTAGGGAATCTTTTAGATTCCTCATGATTCCATGAATATTCCTCTTTGCAAGTTGACTAATATATGCTTCTCAGATGACAAATCTAACTTCACCAATGTGCTTCTTGGGAAAAACTGAGTAAAATGAGTATAAAGTCGGTCTAGTTTTGAAATTTATCAAAATTTGACCCTTAAGAAATCTTTTAGATTCCTTGCATATTCCCCTGTGTCCAGTTTCGGTTCCTTGGTTTTTGTGCCCGCTCAAGGTTCCATCTTTGCATTGGGTTTTGTGCCCTTATTCCCTTGTGGCAAATATGAGTTTAAATTAAAAAACTTGGCATTAATTTTTAAGCTTGTCTTCCTAGCAGAATGGTTGTAGTATTAATTTGTTGGGTCGTTGGCCAATTTTAATTTATTTTTGTTATTTTTAAAAAATATGGACAATATTCATTCGCCGAAATTTTGGGTCACTAGAAAAATTAAGTAGGCGACAATTTCTCCAGTTCTGGCCAACGAAAACCATCATCGCAAAATGCCAAATTGTTGCCTCATTAATTTCCGCCAAATTTAATGACTTCGCCAGATTTAGTCAGGCTTCCAAATTTAGTCGGCGCTCTGCTAACTTTAGCCAAGGGGCCTAGTTGAGCAAAACTTTGATTGGCCATAACTTTTGCATATGATGTCAGATTGAACTGTTGTTTACTTCATTGGAAAGTTTACGACAAGCTCTTTGATATGACCCTAATTTCATGGTAATACAAGAACTTTTATTTTTTAGTCTTTCCTTAGCCCTCTTTTATCGTTGAGTGTTTTGGGAGATACTAGATCATTCTTCCATCCCAAATTTCTTTAAAATTGCTTTGAGATAGTTTCCTTGGGAAATAAACATTCATTTTTCTTATAATTTTGTAAACCATGGAAGAATGAGAGTTCTATAATGTTAGGCCCCTATACTACTAGTGTAACCCCTTATTGTTATTAGTACAACCCCCTTATTATATTGTTGTACCCATGTAGTCCCCATATTGTTATTATTGTGCCCATAGAAGCCCACTATTATTATTATTGTGCCCTTACATTATTATTGTTATGTCGGCGTTGATTATATTATGACCCCTTAGACTCCTATATATAGAAAGGATGTCTTGTCATTTGTATCATCTAAGAATTGTTCATTTGTGTAATGTAAAGGAGGTTGCCCCCTCGAAGAGGCTTATTTCTAAGGCGTTCATCTATCTTTTCTATCTTTTTGTGAGCTGGTTTCATAACATGTGTTGGTGAGGTAAATCCCCTCTACGGATAGAGGCGATCCCTACTAGCCCAACAGGGGTCTAGCAACAATCAAACAATGCTACACTGCAGGTTCCTAGTTGTAATTAACAAGTGGGTAAAAGAAACCTACTTGGATTCCAACGCTATGTTTGTCGAAGAGATGGCCCTCTCGCTCCTTCGCTCCAGCCAATCACAGTCCTCCACTATCCTCACGGACGGACACCTGCACAAGCAAAGAGAGAGAAAACACAAGCGTAAAATCTACTACTAAAAACAACTATGTATCAGTCAGGAAGGATACAATTTACATTAATCATTTATAGGACAAATGGAAATGGAACCATAAGAGTAGTCATCTATCTTTATTAATCAGAAAATAGAGTAAGGTACAACTGAAGTCCTGACGCTGAGTCCTTCTCTAGAGGTTCTAGCCAGCATGTCTTCCAAGCATTCACCTTTGAAGTAGATCTCCCAAGTCAAAGAGGTGTCTCTCTCACATACAAGGCAACAAGCTCATGACCTTCCTCAAGCTCAAAGCAATCCTCACAAAACACACCAAATGCCTACAAAGAGCAGCACTAATGCACTAAGAATTCCTCAATCAAAGTCTATATGTTCCAAACTAGCTGCTCATGGGCAATGGAGGAGGCTTATAAAGGAGAAGGAATCTCCATGAATAGGTAAAGGATGAGCTCTCCCCCAAGATAAGTGGATGATCAGTCGAACAAACATGTCAGAGAAAGGATGGCGACCTCAACAATGCTAACAGCCAAGTCTGGAGTCATCTGGAAGGTTGGCTGTTAGAAAAAACTCGCCTAAACAGGATCAGCGCAGGTGCAAAACTGGGTTGGCGTGCTGGCATCGCAGATCAATTATAGAAGAGGTCTGGTCAACGCTCAATGATACAAGCGGAGGGTGCGCTGTCCGTGAAATTGGACCAACGCGGAAAACACGTGTGCTTCCGCGCTGGCAGCGCAGCAGTTACATTATCCTCCGCCAGTCAGCGCGGTTATTTAATAAACAGACGCAATGATTCAATTAACTTAGGCAAAGAGGTTTTTAGCCATTTCAGGGAGCATAGTCAAGGTGAATGTGACTTTATGGCAGAGTAAGGAGACTGACATGATGGCAGTGACATTTTACTGTGTAACAATCCCATTTAAAAAATGTAACCTTTTTTTGGAACAAAGTGAAGTAGGTCTACATTGAGGACTTGTTGAGTGAATTGAAGGGAAAATATTCTCATAGGAATGAACACTGGCAAACGATAGGGAAAAAGCTCACACCCGTAAACTCTAAGCTTTGTGTAATCCTCATAGAGGTACCAATCTCCTACCATAGCCTCTTTGCTAATTTAGATGAGCTCTTTTTGCTAAGGGAAAATTCTAGGTGGCGAGGCCCCATGGATAATCCTGTACGTGATGGCCATGAAAATTGAAATGAATTAAGAGTACCTGCCAAGGCCATGTATTCTTCTTACAAATATATTCTAGTCAAAGATGGAATTTTGTTGTTTATTAGGAGACATTACATTAAGGCCCAAACATTTAAATTCTTTGACATGGGTATACATAAACAGGTAGAATGAAAGGGAGTAGTACTGAAAGTAAGAAGAGGTGGGGAAGTAGTCAATATAGAAGCATATGGTCATAGATAAATATAGTAGAATATCGAGTAGAAAATTAGGTTGCTTCATTTTATGTAGAAATCCTAGGATGGACTTATTGATTGTGTGGGAGTTGTCTTCCCCAAACAAACATTCTATTGTAGATAGAATAGGTTGAATAGACTCTCTGAAAAGGCTAATTTGGAAATACTCATCAAGGGGTGGGGATTTGACTCCTGGGGCAAGAAGAAGGATTGTTGATCATGAATAGGAAGATTAGCTAAGTGGTGAGCTAGCGTAACATTGGTAAACGACTTCATTGCAAGAGAGGAAGGTAAAATTAGTACCTTCTGAATCAAATCAGGCGTTACCTCTAGTATATTGGTTCCTAAAGGGTAGACGAATTAATTTTTTCATCTAGGTATGTTGCAGCAAGCCATGATATAAATTTTGGGAAGTGGTGGACTGAAGGCTTGATTTGGAAGTATAAGTTGGAGTCGACAACTCGAAAGGAATCTTCTCCCATCACATGGCCATAAAATGGGTCAAAGAGAAGGTCTGAAAGCTAATAGGATTAAGTTGGGTCTGCAAGTGTTGTTTGTTTCATTTTACCGAGGGAATAAAATACAAAACAAAGGTGGTCAAGTGACGGGTTACCTGGAGCCCATAGGAGCAGCTGAAAGCGACATTGGGAGGAGGTCCTTAGGTGGTCCAAGTACTGAGTGGGAGGTCTTGCATGGGTGACCAGACTGAGATATTCTTACTGGGAAACTTTAGAGTAGTTGTCATGAAAAGGGAAATTGGGGACAAGCTACTTTATAGTAAGGAGAGGAGACTCGCCAAAGTGATGATGTCAATGGTAAGAAAATGGGGATGTGGCAGTTGAGGATTGGTCGAGAAAGGAGAAGTGGAGAGCGGAAGCAGGGGATTATAAAACACTTTTACCTTTAGCGTTATGAACATTGGTCACAAGGGGCCAATGGATGTAGTCCACCTGGAAGGTGGGCCCCATTTTACTTTGGTGGTCAGGCTCATAGGCAAGTGAACTCTTCTCCTCAGCCCTAGAATTAATTTGCGTCATCGAATTTCCAGTTAACTTTTCAACATCGGCATAGTCCTATATATTAATATCCATGCAATTTGTGTCCACAGAGTAGGTTCCAAAGCATTGTTGGTCCATAATGAACAATAATCCCTATGGAAGAAGCAAGGTCTTACGCATATGATCACTTTAGCTACAATTTTGACATGAACCCCCCGACAGCATAACCTACCTTGCTATAAATTATTTCAATCATGCATTGGTCCTGAAACTTTTCATTTGGGCATGGTTCCTCCTTTGAATTCAATTTACATAGACCTATTACCAAATTAAAAAAAAAAAAAACAAAAAACAAAAAAAAAAAAACTATTAAGGGTAGGGATAACATTGGCTCCAACTAAGGATGATGTATTATTGGCAATGCATCGAGAACCTACAACTTGACATCTTACGCCTTGGGCATGGAGTCTTATTATTGAAACTTTTGTATAACATCAAGAAGAAATAAAGAAATCTTGAAACAACATATATTATTTACGTGTATCACACTGATATTTTCAATGGATGATGGTTGATACCTTTAATGTTAGAAATAAAGTTTGAGGAACTGCTCATTTACTGGCAATTCTAGTGCTTCACCTTCCATGTTTTCCAGTAAGAAAGTATTATTTCCTTTTGCTTTAGATATTTTGTAAAGGTCGAACCATAATGGGTCTACCTTTTCGTGTTTACCTTTGTCTTCCCTTCTGACATACCACCTCAAAACTAGATCTCCTAGCTAGACAGGTTTGTCTTTTTCCTTTTTATCAAATAAGGACTTAATTTTATGTTGATAGTTAATTAACTTGTGGTTTACCTACTCTATGTTCTATTGGGCCTCCACTAGTTGATTTATCCTTTGAGTCAGGGAGTTTGGTTCTTCTTCAACATCTTGTAATATTTTGGCAACTGCATGGCAAGTTGTATAGGGAATATTGTTGCTTCTCCATAAATCAATTCGAAACGATATTTCCCAATGGATCATTTGGGAGTGACCCTATTAACCCATATGGAAAATTTTAGTTATGAGGCCCAATTCCTCTATCTTTCTGCAATTGTTTTCTTTAATATCCTTACGATTGTTTCCTTAGAGGACTCAGCTAGTCTATTTCCCTATGGATAGCAGGTAGTTGAGTGGCCAATAGTAATCTTGAATTTTTGACAAAAGCTAACAAATTTGTCAGAATTCAATACCTAAGCGTTATCAGTCATAATTTTTAGAGGACAACCAAACCAGGCCAGGATATTTTTCTCCATAAATTCTATGAGCATAGCGTTGGTTTCATTTTGGGATGAGATTGCTTCCACCCATTTTGTAAAATATATTGTGGTTGGAAGGAGGGTGTATCTCTCCAATAAAGTCTAGTCCCCATTGCCTGAAGGGCTCTTCGATAAAAACAGGGATTAATGGGAGTGGGGCTAGTTTCTGCTTCTCAATGAACATTTGACACTTCTAGCAGGTGAACATAAGAGTGAACTTCTCTTAATAAATTAGGCCAATAAAATCATGCTTTCATTATCTTATGTGTTGTAGCCTTCTAATTGTAGTGTCCCCCACAAACGCCACTATGGAAATCATCAATTACCCTTTCAACTTTTGCTTCTATCAAACACAATAGTAAATTCCCAACAAGGTCCTTCTACTATAGTTGAACATTTGATATAATAAACTTTTGGGCTTGTAATATTAATTCTCTATACTTATATTTTTCCATCTTGACTGGGCACCTTAAGAATAGAAAATAATTAATGACATCTTTATATCAGGGGGATGTTTTGTATTTGATATGAATATTTTGGATCGATGTCTTGATCATCGACTGCTGGGTCACTTCTTCATCTTCCTCTACTAATAAGATAATCCCCAGTGCTTGGAAATTATACTCTAATAAGATTTTGGCCAATCCATATCTTTTGATGAGCTTAGTGGGCTAAATATCCATGTTGTACTCTTGGAGTTTTGCAATCCACTTGCCCCTTTTTCCATCATTATCCCCTTGCACCAGGATGTCTTTAACGAACGTTATTGGAACATAAACTACAATGTTAGAGTGTAGGACATGAAATTTGAAGACCTTTAAAGCTTTTACTAGGGAATAAGCCTATTTTTCTAGGATATTATATTACAATTTAGCCTCCCGTAACACTGGGATAAAGAAGGCTAAATGCTGCTCGTGACCTTCACTATTCTTCTACAATAACACAACAATTATAGTATGAGGGGAGGTGAATGAAAAGATGTAAAATGGTGTTGATCAATATAGGTTGACTAAGACAAGAGAATCTACAAAATATCTCTTGATCCTAGAGAAGGATTCCCTGTAATCGAGGTTCCACTTCCCTTCATTCTACTTCTTCAACATCTCTGTGATATCTTTCACTATCTCTGCATAGTTGGGTATAAATATTCTCAAGAAGTTAATCCTTCCTAAGAACACTTGTACCTCTTTTTTATTTCTAGGTAGGGAAATGTTGTTGATGGCTTCCACATGCTTGGGATCAATCTTCACCCCCTTCTATTCTACTAGATGCCCCAGTAGCTTACCTTCACTTAGAGTGAACTAAGATTTCTTTGGATTCTAAGATAACCCATATTTTTTGCATTTATCAAAAGTGAGTTTTAAATGCATAATATGCTCCTGATTTGTTTTAGAAAAAATTGTAATAACATCCAAGTAGATCACTACAAATTTGTCTTGTTCTCCCATGAATGTGATATCCATGGCCCTTTGGAAAGTTTCTCCTACATTTATAAGGCCAAATGGACTTCTTGCATACATGAAGGCTCCCCAAGGAATAGTGAATGCTGTTTTCTTTTGGTCATCAGGATGCACTGCTACCTGATTATACCCTGAAAATCTAACCATCATGGACGTTTGAGCTAAGCCCAATACCTTTTGTAATAGATAATCCATTTTTGGTAATGGGTAGCTTCTTTTAATGAAGCTTTATTGATGTTTTTGAAATACACACACATCCTTATCTCTCCATTCTTTTCCCTGAAAGGAACCAGGTTTTTCACCCACTGAGAGTACCTCAAGCGTAAAATGATCTTCGCCTGAAGTAATTTCTTACTTCCTTCTCAATGGATAGGAGTAAAAGAGGATTGATCTGTTTGATTTTTTTCTTACAAGGCTCCATTCCATTTTTTAAAGGAATCTTGTGTTAAATAGTATTTGTATCAATTGTCTTTAAATCATCATATGACCAAGAAAATACATCTTTATAGGTCCTAAAGAGATTTAAGTACCTTTGTTTATATTGATGAGGGATCCCATTTGAAAAATTAATCATCCGATGTTCATTCTCCGAGCCAATGTTGCAATCATCCACCTATTCATCGACTCCCTGTTTAGCAGGTTTTAAGGCCACATCATTCAATTTGAATAGTCTCTCCAAAGGAACTAGGCCATGAGGAATAGTGTTGGGACAAGGTCCCCTAGGGTCAATTTTGGGGCAAAACCCCAAGTTTTGGGGCAAAAATCCCAAGTTTTGTTGTAAAGAATGTAAATTCTCTGCAAGATGTGGTCGCAGAGCACGTAGATAGTAAAGTGTCATAAAGGGTTTTACCCTTCTTTTATGTAAGTTGTGTTGGCTTTAGTAGATCTACCCATGGTCCACGAACCATGGGATTGTATAAAAAGGAGAGTCTTATAGAGTCTAAGGCATAGAAGATATCAATGAAGACGAATTTAATGGGTTCGTAGAAGAAAGAATGAAGAAGTCTTAGAGTAGAAGAGAGGCTCTGCAACTATGTGTGTATAGGCCTAGAGTATAGCCTGCAGTTGTGTGAGCAGATCCCTACAGCTGTGTGCACAGGAAAGTCTTGAGTCTGTAAGAAGAACTGAAGTATTAATAAAGAGAATATTCCAGCAATTCTTGTGTTTTAGCTATTTATTTCTATTATGAATGAATGTTCTATTATGTTATGATGAATGACGGGTTTATGAATTATTACTATATTTATGCACAATTTTACCTTATTTATATTATCATATGAACGCAAGTAATAATAAATGTTTATGTGAAGAGTACCTTGTTTCATGTTAAAGTTATTGAACACTTAAGTAAATCTGGGTAAATACGAAATTAGGAATAATCACAGAGGCGCATAAGTGGTTGATTCACCTGGTTAGGATCCGTGAAAGACTGTAGTGAACGTCAGCGGAGGTATAGAATTAGATTAACAGGAGTTTATCGATAAGCCCTAAAAGATGATCGATCTGCACGAAGGTAGGTTTAGGGCATAAAATGACATCACATTTATCTTTAGGTGTGGAAACTTGGTTCCAACATCCCCCCATACTACTTCAAGTGAGACTTAAGTCCGTGCTCCACGGGTTAATGTCGAAAGGGCTAGCAGTGTAGGAATTTGTTTAGAAAAATTAACTCTAAACCTGGGTCAAAATCCACTAAGCCAACAAATGGTTTTATTACTGGGACTGGGATCTGCATAAATAGATGTGTGATGTCACATCACTGGAATCCAACAAAGAAAGAAATTGAGGAGTGGTTGGATAGAAAGATCCGCGAATTCGCAATGCAAGAAAACCGAGATCCGTGATAGACGAAAGAACAGTGGTTGGATAGGTATCTGTACACAGAGATACACAAAATTTATTTTGTTCCTTCCCGGTTGAGCTATACAAGTGGATCGCTAAATTGGTATACATCCAAGGAAGGTGGAAGCTTGATGGTCCAACAATGTGGACCCTGGAGCTAGTGCAGAGATTGGAAGCCTCTGAAGATAAGATCATGTGCATTGTCGATCACTGGCTTCATTGTGTCATCAGAGGATTTGTGACAGAGTTTGTGATCAATACCTCGATCAGCTACAGTGAAGTAGAGTGACGCTTGTTCAAGGGACCATGAGGTAAGTATTTAAGATATTTGAATACTTGGATTAAAATTCTCCTGTGTAAAAAGCGGGTTATTAAATTACCTTGATGTTTGGAGCTGCGCGAAGTGGAAAGTTATTCAGCGATAGAGGGAGAACATGCCCTGAATATAGCCCACTGATTGAGCCTCCTCTGAGTGATGACGAAGGAGTAGCATAGGCTTCACTGCAAAGCATTGTCTAGTTAATAAGTCAAGGGTTCCCGCAAATACCCCATCTTCCCACGCCACCTCCACCTCTTCCAATGTTCAATATGGAAAATGTAGTGAAGTTGCTCATTTTCAAGGGCTTGAGAAATGAGGACCCAGACCAGTTTTGGTTCGTTGTGAAGGCCATGTGGATAGCCCAAAATATTACAGATGATCAGATGAAGAAAGCAACGTTGGTTACTGCTTTATAGGATCATTGACTAATGTGGTACATTATGTATTGCACCTATAACCCAATGGCTAGGTTGTTAGACATTCATACTGCTCTGAATAAGGAATTCAATGGGCCCAAGTCTAAAGCACAATCAATCATCGGATTCAAGGAAAACATTATGAAGCCTGGCGAAAACCCTGGGAGTTGGATCAGAGACTGAAATGTAAGATCCGCAAAGCTAACATGAATCTTACAGATGGACAACACTGCAAATGGTTTGTAATTTCTCTCTTGCCTCACCTAAGGGTTGCTTTATCACAACAAAATATTGGGACCCAAGCAGAAGCCCTAGATATTACAATGATATTGCATGAGAAACTGCTTCATGATGTTACTTCAGGAGTTTAGCAGATTCACGCAGAGTTGCAGAATCTTTGCCTTGAGTTCCAAAGTCTGAAGAAAGATAGAGCAGCTCGACAGAGGTGCATGAGGAAGTTTGGCACCTGAAGTGTAAAATCCAAGGGCATGATAAAGATCATTGCCTTGTCTTCGTGAATTATGTTGCAGGAGGAGGGTCGATGCCTTTGAGGCTGGAAACTCAGGTAGGGCTAAGTACAAAACCCACCCTGTGGTGCACTACCTATCAGGTAGTTGGAAAACATGTAACAGATAATTATCACTTGCTGCAAAAATTTGTACAGGCACCACAATAGCTCTTTTGCAACTTCTGTAAACTGGTGGGTCACAATGAGTGTAACTATCGTAGCTATGAGTTAATGATGGAGAGAACTCCTGTGTATCAAATGTAGACAGAAACTCAGCCTCTAGATCAAGGCGTTGGGGGAGCACACAGAGGATATCAGGGGTGTGGATTAGGCTGAGGTGGAGGAGGACCTGCGAGAGGTTGGGGGCAAGTTATTTCCTATAATTTTGGAGTGTCAGGACACTATGCACGAGAGTGTAAAAACTCGATGCACCTATCATGCTGATACTCTACTCAGTTTTACCATGCGATAGAAGACTACCCTGTTTTGATAGCTAAAATATAGGAGAAAAGGGTGTAGCCTCAGCAGCCTACCTAGAACCTGCAAATGATGAGGGATGAACCCTGCGAAGAACCTAATGTAAATATAGTACTGCAGAGTGGAATGACGACTTGTGAGGATAAAGGAAAGTAGCCTGAAGAAATTGAGTGGGTCCACAAGGCTCCAGAAAAAGAGGTTGGGTTTGATTTGTAGTGTGTGAAGGAAACCTTTATGGAAGCGAAGAAAAGCTTCGATGAGGCCTTTACCTTAGGAAGTCAAGATAAGCTATCTGAAGAAATGGACCCCTCCATGCTTACCACGTTCTTGGACACATGTATGAAGCTACTTCATGATAGAAAGATCATGAAAGGATTACATGATTTGATAAATAAATGTGCTGGTAAGAAAAAGCTCTTGAAGAACCTCGCATAGTCAGAAAAAATTAGTAAGCATAAGGCATGAACAGGGCATGACATGAGGCTCACTGCACAAATAGGTGAATATTAAATGGACCAAGTTATTCTGGATGTTGGGTCAGATGCGAATGTTTTTCCTAAACAAACATGGGAGATAATGGGGAGACCTATGCTGCAGTGGTCTTCGATTCAATTAAGGATGGAAAATCAGCATAAGATTATCCCCATGGGAAGATTGCAGGGAGTGATAGTAGATATTGAAGGCAAGAGCGCATTGGCTAATTTCAAAGTGATAGAGATTATCGATGACAGCAATCCATACCCTATGATCCTCAGGATCGACTGGGATATCAACATGAATGGGGTAATCAATTTGAAGAAGCAGATAATGTCATTTGAGAGTAAATCGCTCCATGTTGGACCTTGTAGAAGGACCGCACTATACTAAACTGATCCGCGATTACAAAAGTGATGATAATTTGGACCAGATCTACAAAATAACAGTGTGAGACTAAGATTGGGTGAATCCAACAACAGATGGACGCATTGCATGGGATCGTGAAAGTTCTTGTACATCAGGTTCAGATCAAGAGTTGGAACACTAGCAAAATAGGTTGCTTGAAGTATCTATGCTACACTGTAACATGATGACTAAATTGCTGTGATATGTATCGTTGGAGGTAAGGAGTTTGCCTTATTATGATGGTCTAACTAACGTAGATATATTTTTGGATGCATTTGAAAGGGAAGTACCAGAGAAGCATCACTTCCAAGCCTTGGATTTGGCACTGTGCACTATGCCCGCAAGATGGTGGGGTACACATAAAGGTAGTTTTGATGGATGGCATGAATACTGAAGAATGATGAGATTGCGGTTTGGTCACCCAAAATTTCAGCTGACAGAGAAATATGATGGGAGAAGTGATCGATGCAATCACTTAGCAAAATGGACTGACGCTTATGGATCAGAGCTGCATTCAAAGTGGGTGCATTTGTTCTTTCATACTTTGATGTAATACCAATGAATTGGTACCTACAAACAAAGCTCCGCCATGGCATGGATGAATGGGATATTTTGAGACAGGTATTATTTATGACATTCAACTTTGAGGATGGATTAAAATGCATTGACAAAGCATTGCAGGAGGTCAAGGTAGCGATCTTCATAATACCACAGGATCCGTTTGATTTGATTCAACCAGATTGGACCACCCAGCTACGCCATGCACTGGAGTACTACAATGTGATTACTAAAGAAGAAGAGGAGGGTCCGAGGAACATTAATATCCCAGAGGAAGAAGGTCACTGTGAAGTTGAGGGACCGCAGATAAAGAATCTAGATATCACTATGCCACTGAAAAATAGACAAGTGAAAATTGGAATAGAGGTGGAGCTGAAGTTTGTGAAGATAGGGGAATACTGGGATGATGCTATGGTGGATAAGGTCACTGAGTTTCTCTGCAAATATCAGGATTTTTTCCCTACAAAGTTTTCAGACCTGAAAGGATAATAGGCGATTTAGGAGTGATGAAAATAATGTTGAGACTAGAAGCAAAGCATGTTAAGTAGAGGCCATAATGCATTAATCATAACTACAAGGAAAGGGGTGGAACCTATTTCTAAACTACTGGAGTATATCCCTCCGCGAAAGGGCAAGGTGAAGGTCCTGAAGGACCCAGATGCTAGACCGTCCTCTCTCAACACACCCCTATTTCCAGAGAATATTACCTTTGAAGGTGCGTGGGTCCCACACTTGAAGTTTGAAGACTAGGATTTGGTGGACCACAAGCAGTTCCCCCACCTTGCTACCAACACCTTTATGCAAAGGCTTTTCTACAAGCATTCTGGTGTCACGGCTTTGGAGTCAGTGGAGTGGATTCACGGAGTCAATGATTCTGGGTTACTGAACCTGTTATGGGTGCCACACTATCATTGGTCAAACATCAACCTGATTATCATTAAGCAATTGTTGTGCCTGGTGCATGATGGGTGATTATGGTTAAACAACCTGACTCCTATCATAGATATGATGATCCATTGGACCACATTATTACCACACTCTGGACTGAATCGGGCCAAGGCATTTGGTGAAAAGACGAGCGAGTGCAACCTCACTGAGAAGATGAAGGAGAAGTTTAAACTTGTCAAATAGACATGCAGGTATTTAATTACCAACATTAATGACCCCAAGGTCAAGATTTCCATGTAGATTTTGGCTAGAAAAGTTATGTGGAAGTGTCATGAAGATGAGGTGTTGGCATTAGTGGTTTCATTGGAAACCTAGTGCACGGAGAGCGTACAGTTCAACTGGGTGCGCTACCTGTGCAGTGAGTTCCTCACAAATTGCAGAGAGGCATAGAATGACAGTAATACATTCCACTATTCATGGCTATTGCTTTCAATAGTGTTGGTCACATGGGATTTGTTAGAGGATAGCTAGTTTCCTCCCGTGGAAAAGGATTTACTAGAAGAAGCAAAGTTCGCATCTCTTTGGGCCACAAAAGATGTTGCGCGGGTAACGTCAGGAAAAGTTTTTTGGGTGCTAATGGAGGTGATTATTCGCATGGACATCAACCAGAAGCCATGGTTGTCACCAACTGTGTTTGAGCGACTCTTCAAAGTGAAATTCCATGATATTTACATATAGGCGTGAAAGGACCCTAAGCTGAAATGGTACGACTTACCCTACCTAACAACAGATAATGTTATTGCAAAGGTCATCAAGTGTTAGCTAGCAAACTAGCACATTACATCTGATGAGGTCGTCTAGACTAGAAAGTCTATGGAGAAAAAGAAAAAGGAAGTGGCCAGATAGAAGGTTCATTTGTTGGCTGAAAAGAGGAAGAAAGAGACCGAGGAGAAGGCCCGGGTAGATGCGGAGCATGCCGCAAAAGAACAGGAAGAGCAGGAAGAGCGTGGCTATGAAAGGAGTCAGAAGTCCCCTCCACCCAAAACAGAGGAGGAAGAGCGATCAGAGCAGGGTGGTGGAGATCAACAGGAAAGAAATCCCTTCTAGGTGAAGCGGTATAGGGAGTAGGGAAAGGAAGGACCACGCAAAAGGACAAAATCCACCAAGTCGTCACTAGATCCGATTACCTTGACATAGGGAAACTTGGATGATATTGGTGATAAGGTGTGGGATACAACAAAAAAACTACTGTAGTAGTTTGAGTAGAAGCAAAAGAAGGCACTGGTCACCATACAGATGGGTCTGCATGAGCTACAAATCCAAACAACACGACTCTAGGCAGGTGCAAGACAGAGCAGCACTGCATCAACCAGTTTGGCACCGGGGACCACTCAAGCAGTGGAGATGGTTCGGTCAATGGATCTTCAGGCAGTCACATTGCCTAATGGAGCTTTGAATGTGGAGGTGGTGCCTGGAACCACAATTTTTATCACTTTGAATAATGTGGGCCTCAACTTGGCCGTGCTCCCCAATAAGTTCCTTCATACACTGGAAGCAGGTGTGATCACATAAATTAAGGCCTGAGAGCAGCATGCACTGAACATGATCAACAAATACAAGGTCAACAACGAATAGATGTTTGTGGAGAAAATAGCAACACTAGAAGCATGGAAGAAATTCTAGGCACAAAGCGAATAGACTGTAGCTATGGTGGCCGAGGCATGTAGGACAATCCTTGAACTGCATATCCTAGAGGAAGCGCTAGTGGATGCGAAGATCAAAAAGTTGGCTGTAGGTGTGTGTGAAGCGAAGATGGAAGTGGCCAAGGTTCAGTTTGAACTGAACCTGAAGATAACAGAGCTCAAGTTGAAGTCACAGAGTTCAATTCCACTAGAGGTTAGATAATAGCATGAAGTAGCTATAAAGGATGGATTTGCAGCAGTATATGTCACGGTGATCGATTACACCATGCTCTTTGAGAAGTCCATGGAGGTAATCATGGCACTCCAGGAAGATCCTAACCTACAGAGGTTGAACATGGAAGCCCGTGAATCGTAGCAGCAGTATGATGAAGCAAGAGCAACGACGCGCACTGTCATTATATCACAGTGACTAACCAAGTTGCATGAGGCAAATAGTTGCTCGAACAGGTGGAGGCAGTGCAAAGGAAAGAGGTGGTCCTTAAGGTCATATTGGGGCCTTGGTTGGATGAGGCCTATGTTATCTCTGCCACCATTGAGGAAAATTTGGCAAGCCTCCAGAGAACACAGTATAAGATCAAGGAAGACAATGCAAGACCAACAACAAAGTAACTCGTGGAGAAGATCAAGCATGAAACCACGTAGAGTGTGGCTGAGGTAGCAATAGCACAAGTGGAAATGGGAGGTCTCCATAGTAAGATCTCCACACTAGCAAAGTGACTCGAGGGTGAGTCACAATATTTTTGTTGGGGGCATGTTGGGACAGGGTCCCCTAGGGTCAACTTTGGGGAAAAAGCACAAGTTTTGGGGCAACAGGCCAAGTTTTATTGTAAAGAATGTAAAGTCTCCGCAAGATGCGGTCAAGAAGTGCATAGATAGTGAAGTTTCATAGAGGGTTTTACCCTTCTTTTATCTAATTTGTGTCAGCCTTGGTGGATCTACCCATGGTCCACAGACCATGGAATTGTATAAAAAGGAGAGTCTTAAAGAGTCTAAAGCATAGAAGGTATCAATGAAGATGAATGTAATGGGTTAGTAGAAGAAATAATGAAGAAGTATTAGAGTAGAAGAGGGGATCTGTAGATGTGCGCACAGAGGCCTAGAGTAGAGTGTGTAGCTGAGTGCATTGACCCCTGCAATTGTATGTGCACAGAAGTCTTGAGTCTGTAAGAAGAACTGAAGTATTAATAAAGAGATTATTCCAACAATTCCTATGTTTCGGTTATTTATTTCTATTATGAATGAATGTTCTATTATGTTATGATGAATGATGGGTTTATGAATTATTATTGCATTGATGTGTGATTTTACCTGATATATATTATCATATGAACACAAGTAATAATAATTGTTTACGCAAAGAGTATATTGTTTCATGTTAAAGTTAGCCGATCTAGATAAATAAGAATTAGGAATAATCATAGAGGCGAGTAAGTGGTTGATTCACTTGGTTAGGGTTTGCGAAAGACAATCGTGAACGTTTGCGGACGTATAGAATTTGATTAAGGGAAGTTATATCAATAAGCCCTAAAGGCTTATTGATCTACGCAAAGGTAGGTTTAGGGCATAAAACGACATCACGCTCATCTCTGGGTGTGGAAACTTGGTTCCAGAATCCCCATATACTGCTTCGGGTGAGATTTCAGTCCATGCACCATGGATTGATGTTGAAAGGGCTAGTAGTGTAGGGATTTGTTTGGCAAACTTAACTTTGAACCTGGGTCCGAACCCACTAAGCCAACAAATAGTGTTTCCCTTTAGCTACAAAACTCTATGTCTTGCAATAGTTTCTTCCCAAGTAGTAGGTTGTTCCTCTGTCACTTTTTCTTCTTCCTGGTCAATCACAAGATTGGAGAATTCCCTAATGACTTCCATAAATTTCTTGATTTGTTCACAATCTTTGAACACCTGCCAATGTCTCACATTATCTGAAAATGCGAGTATGTATCTAACTTTGACTTCATATAAGAGAAGTGGATTTTGTGGTGCCTTAAAATTACTAGCAACTATAGCCAGAGTCGGCTATTCAATTTCCTTCCTTGGGTAAGATTTGGACATTAAAATCTAGGAAGAAATTGTCCATTAAATCCCAAACCTCATTTATGTAAGCCCTTAGCCCGGGGTGCTTAGTCTGACATTGGTTCCTGATTTTATTTACCACTAGTTTCGAGTCTCTAAACACAGTCCTGCATTCAATGTTCAAATTTCTCATTTCTTTCAGGCCCAACAATAATGCCTTATACTCTTTTTTTGGTCATGGAATCCCCCCAAGGAATGTTTTGGGGCTCAAAGCCCAAGTTTTGACCTAATATTGTTGTAAAGCTCCATGAATTGTAGGCACGGGGTGCAAAAGTATGATAGAGTCATAGGGTTGTCTGCCCTAGTTTTGTAATGTAATGTCAGCTAGATAGACCTACCCATGGTCCGTGAACCATGGGATTGTACAAATAGAGCGAGGCTCTAAGTAGAGAAAATAAGAAGAAAAAGGAGTCTAAGTGACTGAGTCATAAGTTGAAGTGTGTCTTTGGGTCATAGAATAGGAGAAGGCTCTGCAACTGAGTGCGCAGAGGCCTAGTAGTCCGCAGTTGAGTGTGCGGACCCTTACAGCTGAGTGCGCAGGGCGAAGTCAAGTCTATAACCAAGGAAGGAATTAATAAAGAGAAGTTTTGTTATAATTATGTGTATCTGTTCTTGGGTTAATAAAGGATTAATATAATTTGCAAATATATTGTTTTATTTACTACCTGCACATGTATGAATGGTTTATATTGTTAAGTATACTTAAAGCACTCAAGTAGCTAATGTTAATTAACTAAAGTTAGAATACCATTGAAGTCTTGGGTAATAACGTAGAGTGCAATGTTCAGCCCCTCGGTATGGCTGCATGAAGGCAGTATATCAGGCTACGAAGTACGGGAAAGTGTGCGAAGCAACTTGCACGTAGTGTCAAACTGTGGACCACTTGAACCCATCAAACATCTCTAAGGTGCGGAAACCTGGTTCTAGCACCCTCCCATACTACTTCGGGTGAGACCTCAGTCTGCACTCCATGGAATGACGCTGAAAGGGCCAATAGTACTAGGCTTTGTTTGGCTAAATTAACATTGAACCTGGGTCAAGCCCCTATAAGCCAACAAATGGTTCTATTGTTGGGACCCGAATCTGCATAAATATGTTTGATGTCATGTCACTAGAATCCAACAAAGAAAGGAATTTAAGAGTGGTTGGATAGAAATATTCATGAGTTCACAACATAGGAAAACATGAATCCACGATAATCAAAGGAAGAGTGGTTATATTGCTACTTATATACGGAAATCCATGAAATTTTCTTTGCATCCTTCCCCTCTGAGTTGTACGAGTGGATCACAAAGCTAGCAAACAGTCAAGGAAGGTGTAGGCTCGACAAACCTATCGTGTGGACTCCAGAGTTGGTGTGCAGACTTGAAGCATTGGAAGATAATATCGCACGCTCTGTGGATCACTGGCTTGATCGAATTATAGGAGGATTTATCATCGAGTTCACAGTAGATACTTCAGTTAGCTATAATGAGGTGGAACGACGCTTCCTCAAAGGACTGCGAGGTAAGTATGTTAAATCTTTGAACACTTAGATTAAAATGTTACTATGTGAAAAGAAGGTTATGTGAATAAATTGATGTTTTCGGCTACACAAAGTAAGAGGATCTATAGAAATGAAGGTAGTGCAGAACTAGAAACTAGCCCCTTGATTTCACCTCTGTGAGAAAGCAAGGAAGAGCTCACGAAGGTTTCATCAAGAAGTGCGATCAATTTGATAAAGCAGTGAATTCTGTGCATACCACCCCCACCTACACCACCACCAGTTTCACCATCATCAACCCTGTCTTCACCCACACCATCTCCACCACCACCACAGTTCAATATGGAAAGCGCGATAAAGTTGTCGGTGTTCAAAGGATTAGGCAATGAAGATCTGGACCAGTTTTGGTTTGTGATAAGGGCTGTATGGGAAGCGCAAGGAGTCGTGAATGACAATATAAAGAAAGCAACACTGGTCAGTGCTCTGCAAGATTGCACACTGACTTGGTACATTAAGCATTCCAATGACAATCCGAACATAGGGATCATGGATATCCAAGCTACACTAAACAAGGAATTTAGCAGGCCAAAATTAGAGACACAGTCGATCATTGGATTTAAGGAAATTGTGATTCTTCCAGGGGAGACCCCCTAGGAGCTGGATCAGAGACTAAAGTGTACAATTCATGAAGCCAATATGACCTTGATGGATGGGCAACACCATGCATGGTTTGTAGCATTACTAACGCCACATCTAATGAACACATTGTCACAACAGAAGCTAACCACTCAGGCCAAGGCCTTGGAGATTGCAATGAGACTGCATGAGACCCCAATACAAGATCCTAACCTTGGAGTTCAACAGATCCATGCGCAGTTGAAAAACTTGTGCCTTGAGATGTAGAGTTTGAAACAAGACAGGACAACTCGCCCAGAAGCGCACGAGGAGGTATGGTGCGTAAAGTGCAAAGGCAAGGGACATGACAAGGACCATTGTCCAGTATTTGTGAACTACCTACCAGGAGGATGACTAATGCCATTGAGACCAGAGGCACAAGCAGGACCAAGCACGGCACCTGCATTGTGATGTACGATTTGTCATATAAGACGGAAGCATGCTATAGATAACTACCATCTATTACAGAAGTATACGCAGAATTCCTAGCAGTTGTTCTGTAATTTCTATAGAACAGTAGGCCACGATGAGCATACCTATAGAATTTATGAACTAATGATGGATCAAACTCCTACCTATAGAGTTCAGACTAAAACATGGGCCCTCGATCAAAATGTAGGGATGGCGCACACTGGGTTTCAGGGGCACGGACGTGGTCGAGGTGGAATGGGACCAAGAAGAGGTCGCAGACAACTGATATGTTACAATTGCAGAGGACCGGGGCATTATGCCCAAAATTGTACAAATCCAATGAGACCATCCTGCTTATATTGTACCCAGTTTGATCATGAGACGAGAACTATCCCACGCTAATAGTGAGGTTGCGCGATAAAGGAAAACTCCAACCTCCTCAACTCAGAATCTGCAAATGATGAGGTCTGAGTTGTGCGAGGAAGACCCAAATGTAAATATCATGCTCCGAAGTGGTATCACGATAGGAGATGACAAAGGCAAGTAGCCCAAAGAGATTGCCTGGGTTCATAGGGCTCCAAAAAAGGAACCAGAATTTTATTTAGAGCATGTTAAGGAGACATCCATGGAAGCTAAGAAGAGCTTCATGAATGCCTCCACTTTAGGAAGTAAAGAAAAAATGGAATTAGAAATGGACCCATCAATTCTCACTACATTTTTGGAGACATGAATGAAGCTGCTACGCGACAAAAAATTTGTGAAGGGGCTGCAAGAACTCATCACTAGATGTGTTGGAACCATGCTAGGAGAACCGCGCATAGTTCAGAAGCTCGAGAAGCACACAACGCGAATAGGAAGAGAGATGAGATTGATCGCACAGATTGAGGAATATGAAATGGATCAAGTGATTTTGGATCTAGGACTGGACATGAACGTCCTGCCAAAGCAGATGTGGGAGCACATGGGCAAGCATGCGCTACAATGGTCTCCTATTTAATTGTGAATGGCGAACCAGCAAAAGATCCTACCTATGGGAAGATTGCAAGGAATAACAGTAGATACCGAACCTGCGAGCATGCTTGCAGATTTCGAAGTGATAGAGATTGTTGATGACAACAATCCCTATCTTATGCTACGGGGAATATATTGGGCCACTGAGATGAATGAAGTGATAAATCTAAAGAAGCTCAAGATGATTTTCGAGAAAAATTCACTACGCATAGTGGTACCTTTAGACCCTGTAGAAGGATCATGCTACATAGAGTCGGTGCATGACTATGATAGTGATGACAATCTAGATTGTATCTACAAGATAACCACATGGGAGCAGGACTGAGTAAATCCAACAGTAGATGGCAGACTCTCACGGGAGCGCGAAAGCTCTTGCACCTCAGATTTGGACGAGGAAATATAATGATGGCAGAACCGGTTACACTAGGTAACCACACTCAATTGTAACATGATGACAAGGTTGCTGCGCTGTGTGGCAATAGAGGTAAGAGATTTGCCTATGTACGATGGGTTGAGTGAGGTGGATGATTTCCTGAACAAATTTGAAAGAGAAGTACTGGAACAAAAGCATTTCGACACTCTAAAATGGGTACTGCGCACTATGCCCGCAAGATGGTGGGTACTCATCAAAGAAGTTTTGAGGATTGGCACGAATGCAGAAGGATGATGCGCATGCAGTTTGGAAATCCTCAGATGCGGATGAAAGCCAAGTATGATGGATGAAATAGCTCATGCACCCACCTTTCCAGATGGGTATGGGCGTATGGTGCGGAACCTGTACAAATGCACACCATCCTCATGATAGGAAACACGACCAACAAGTAGGAATGGGCATGAAAATGGCATGAATGAACCCTCTGATTGGGACCAAGAAGTATGGTAAGACCAAGCACACAAAAGAATATTCACGGAGAACCTTTTGACAAAATACACGAAGCACTAAACATGATCCACCGTGTGAAACGAACTAACTTGAACCTGCATGTTCCAGCGATTCTTTGGGCTTATAGGACCTGTGCAAAACCTTGACTGCGTGGGCACTTCCAAAGTTGAAGTATGAAGCAAATGTTGTAATCCCTATGGAGCATGCAAATCCTAGTTTGCGCATAGTAGCACCATTAGATATGAGGGTTCACGAAGCCTGAAAACAAGGAATCACATAGTCACAAGAAATAGAATGCATCAAACTTGAGGAAGAAATCCAACAGGGAAACCTTAGACTCCACAAACTTGAAGAAGAAAGGGTATGATTAAGGAATAAAACACTTTGATGGACACAGAATTCAAAAAGATGGAGGACGAAGTAAAGAAATATTTTCTCGGCAAAAAGACTAGAATGGTAAGGTAGGGTGTGTGCGATCACGATGATAGGGTTAAGGCCTATTTCCACAAATTGATCAGTCTGATGCCTTGGCTTGGACCACATATTGTTAAGCGTAATGACTAGGATAGCGCATTGCAAGTAATAAAGTACGTGATGCCGACCATAATAGTAAAAGGTAGAGATTCTTCAATCAACATGATGAAACTTTTCACAGGTGGTGCGACCACCTAACTAGTCGAGGGAAGGACAGTTTTAGCACTCCAGACAGTTGGAAGGCAGCGCAGGACTATAAAATATTCTTCCTAGGAGCTGCACAATATTGGAGATGCACGCAAAAGAAAAGAGTCGCAAGGTCCACGACCGCGCATAAGGGGGCTACACTACCACGTGGGTTGACCAGAAAGTGACCATTGAAGTCACTATTCATGATGGGATACTGGACTTGAGGCCAAATGGAGAGGGAAGTAGGCATTTAAGAAGTGATTTATGGGCAAAATCTGGGAAAGTCTTCCACCAAGGGAACATTAACGATTCGGATTTGGGGGGAACGGTCGAATTCAAATTCCAAAAGTGCTATAAATTACAAAGGGCTATCTAGCAAACAACACTTGGTCATTTTCAAATTGCAATTGATCATAACTCTAATTATTGTGAGCCGAGCATTGATTAAGCCCCTGAATTCGCGAGTGATAGATTGTTGCACAAATACAAAGGAAACAACTAAGGATGGTATGGAGATAGCAGAAGTGACCGCCAAGGAGGCCGCACAGTCCCTAACTATGGGGGATGTTCTAGAAGTGACCATCGAGGAGAGTCGCATGCTCCAAGTCGTTAGTGAGCAGAAAATAAATATGGAACAACTAAGCTTGCAGCCCGACGAATTGGTGTCGCAAAATCAACAGCTGGTATAGGTGATAGACAATGGTTGCCAAAGTGTCTCAAAGCTGGCCATCCCAACAAATATACCAGTAGAGGTGCGGATCCATAAGTTAGTAGCAAGGGTCTGCGAGGCCAGGGAGGAAATGACAAAGGTTTAGCTGGAGTTGCATCTTCAGATCACCGAGCTATGGTTAAAGGCACAACCATCCACTCCCCCAGAAGTCAGAGAACAGCGTGCTAGCGCTATCACAATAGGATTAGAGGAAATTGGAGGTGCAGTGCGAGACTGCACCAACATGTTGGCAAAATTACTTGAGGTCCCCACAACTCTACAGGAGGACCCCAACATCCAGTGCTTAGAGACAAAGGCGCGAGAACTCCAACAGCAATATGACAGTCTCAGTAGACAGTGGTCCTCACCTAGAGGCTTGCATGGATGCAACAGGCTAAAGCACTAAAGGAGCAGGTAGACACGACACGACATAAGGAAGTCATCCTAAAAGTGCATGTCCAGCCTTGGATGGACGAGGCGTTCACCATCACGGCAGACATTGAAGACAAGCTCACACACATGTAAGGGATGCACACATTGATGCAGAGAAGCACTCCTGACATAGAGGTATCGGAACAGTGTATGCAGTAGATCTAATAAGCAGTAGCTCAGTGCGCTCTAACCTCCACGCAATTTGAAAACAGTTAGAGGGACTTCGAGAAAAGATTACCACGCCGACAAAGTGACTCGAGGGCGAATCACGATGTTTTTGTTGGCGGTCTATTGGGCATGGAATCCCCCAAGGCATGTTTTGGGGCTCAAAGCCCAAGTTTTGACCTAATCTTGTTGTAAAGCTCTGCGAATTATGAGTACGGGGCACAAAAGTATGATAGAGTCACAGGGTTGTCCACCCTAGTTTTGTAATGTAATGTTGGCTGGATAAACCTACCCATGGTCCGCAAACCATGGGATTGTATAAATAGAGTGAGGCTCTAAGTAGAGAAAAGAAGAAGGAAAAGGAGTCTAAGTGACTGAGTCGTAAGTTGAAGTGTGCCTTTGGGTCGTAGAGTAGTAGTCCGAAATTGAGTGCGCGGACCCCTACAACTGAGTACACAAGGCGAAGTCTAGTCTATAACTAAGGAAGGAATTAATAAAGAGAAGTTTTGTTATAATTCTATGTATCTATTCTTGGGTTATTAAAAGATTAATGTAATTCGCAAATATAATGTTTATTTATTGTGTGCACCTATATGAATGGTTTATATTGTTAAGTATACTTAAAGCACTCAAGTAGGTAAAGCTAATTAACTAACGTTGGAATACCATTGAGGTCTTGGGTAATAACGCAGAGTGCGACATTCAACCCCTCGGTAGGTCTGCATGAAGGTAGTATATCAGGCTGCGAAGTATGGGAAAATGCGCGAAGCAACCTGCGCGCAGGGTCAAACCACGGACCACTTGAACTCATTAGACATCTCCAGGCTACGGAAACCTAGTTCTAACACCCTCCCATACTACTTCGGGTGAGACCTCAGTCGGCGCTCTGCGAACAATTGCTGAAAGGGCCAGTAGTACTAGGATTTGTTTGGCTAAATTAACATTGAACCTAAGTTAGGCCCCTATAAGCCAACATCTACCACATTATTGGTTGCCTCAAAATTCCAATTTGAATGCGAGAAGGATCATGCTACCCTCAAGAGATATTAGTAGCACTCTTGCTCCACTACCTTCCTTAGAATTAGCACCATCAAAATACAACTTCTAGACTTTTCTACAATCCATGAGTTTTTGATGTAATTGGGTTGTAGGTTGCACATGTGTTTCTTCTAAAATAAAATCATCTTCTTTTAATAGTAAGTAGGAGAGTTCCCTTTATTTCCCATATATAGGAGCATCATTTGGGCAATCAACTTTCATAATTGTTTTAACAAACCTTGATTCCCTTTACAATTGTCTTTCTTCTCCACCAAAGATAGGGATGGTAGCATACATCAAATACAACTTGATGTAACCTCCAATCTTTGATCCCCGGGATCTAGACAGAAGCATATTGAACCTTACAAGGATATCATCTACTATAATGTCCATTACTACACATCTCACTAGGATATGGGATAAATTCACCACTAATTCCTTTATCATTCCCAAGCACTTTACCCTCTTAGAGTCAAAAGTGTAGAGATATCTATATGGTCTAGTTATCTATAGACCTAGTTGCTCCATTACTGACAGTGACATCAAGTTATGAGAAGCTCCCAATTCCAACTTGCAGTTATGGGGAAGGAGTTCACGTACTACTAGAGTAACATAAAAAGGTATTGTGGGGGGATCTTGTTCCTCAACATGGAGTCCAAATATGACCATTGGTCTTTCTTCTTGGATATTTAAACTATCATGTGATTGGATTGAAGCAGATGGAAGCATGAACTGGGAAACTTAGGCCTTATAGCTAGGTTGTTTCAAGAGCTCAGTTAGCAGGACAGGGATTTTGAATTTCTCAAGCTCTTTTTGAAGATTAAGGATAGCATGAACTTTTTTTGTAGTGCCAACCTCTATTGGCTCTTTTTATTTTTCACAAATGGGCCTAGAGGGGGAAGGTGACTTCTGTTCTTTGAGGACTTTGGGCTTATGGAAATTTTGGGTCTGAGGACTCCTTCTTTTTTTTAATAATTGGAGCTAAAGGCCTCTTCTCCTTGTCAGCTGACCTAGGAGGCTCTTGGAAGGAGGCACCTTCATTTTGTTCTTGTCCCCTCGATCTCTTTCTAGATGACCAAAGGTCATATTTCCTATGCAGTTGAGCCTGCATAAAATCAGCTAACTGCTTGCAATAATTATCAATCTCGCCATCATTTAGTGTTGCATCAAGCTCATTCCCTTATTCTTCATATGCTCTAACTTCTTGTTCTTCATCAGATTAAAAAGGAATACAGGTTTCCCTCAACTTCATTGGCATCTTGTATCTACTCCTCTGGATTATCTTCTATATATAGTGGAGGAAGTATGTGGTCTTACTGTTTTTCTCTCTCTCTTTGCAATATCCATATGAGGGGCCTTCTGTATTCGGGATTGCAACCTTAATTAGCAACATGGGAATTCTATCATGGAAGGTTTTTATTTTCTAGCTCCAATTTTGTCAGTTTATTTGATAAGTTTTTTATTAGCTTATCCATTTCCTCCATTTTTTGTTCTTGGGATTCCCTTCCATGACCTGAGGAAGTTGCTTCCTCTTTCCCCTTTTTCCTCTCTCCAGGGTTTGTCCTATTTCTTGACTTCCTAGTTGTTGTAAAATTTTCTTCTACCTAGAGAGAATCAATATGAATCTAGTCTAGGGTCCAGGACTTCCTCTCTTTGAGTATGAAAGCGAACTCTGATTAAAATGCTCTACCAAAAAATACTCTGGCAGTGGCTTGTGGAGGTTTTATCTCGGCAAGTAGACTGTTATACAATTTATTAAATATTTTTATAAACCCATAAACATCCTCATCATGTTTCTTTTTCATAACATTGAACTCGCTAAGAATATATCTGTGATCTCTCTTTTCTCCCCACTTCTGCATGAAAGTGTTTCTATTATGATGCATGTGTTGTACTTGATGGCAACCCACTTGTAGCAGAACAACTCACTTGTATATGGTAACTAGATGAAGCTACGTAACTAGATGAATCTACAGGAGAGATATCAGATGTGATAGAATGCATGGAAGTTATGTTTATATATGTGACAAAATGTAGGGTGGTTCAAAGGAGTCATTTCAGAAGTAATCTGGCAAATCACATTATAACAGGTTTATTTAGAGGGAACAAAGTAATGGTAAAAAGAATAGGATGAAGGAACAAAGGACTATAGATCATAATCAAGAAATTTAAGAAAGAGAATGGTTTAAGAAGTATAAGTTGGTTCACCTTGTCCAAATAGTGTATACACGGGATCTCACGAAACAGAAGAAGCATATACATATGCACACACTCTCACAGAAGGAAAAGCATGTATGGGATGGAAAATAAAGGTCTTGGTCCGAGGTATTGGTTCGAGGTAACGGTCCAAGGTTTTGGTCCAAGGTATTGGTATGAGGTTTTGGTCCAAGGTTTTTGGTCCGAGGTATTGGTCTGAGGTTTTGGTCTGAGGTATTGGCAAAGGATCTAAGTATATAAGGAGGAGAAGATAAAAGGACTAAGTGCACAAGTAATGAATATCTTATGAAGTGTTAGATCAAAGGAAAATATGCATGTTATGGGTTTCTAATGCTTTGCTTGATCTAGACTAAGTATGCACTTGAGTGTTTGATGATGGATGAGATCTAATGATGGATAGAATCATAATGACTTATCATTATGTGATCTGATAATGGATAGGCTAGATATGATTGCTAACACAAATTTTATCCTTTATATGTAATAATCTGGGTATGTATGAAGTTAAGAATTACAGCGAAGTTATAAGTAAGTATTTGCAAATCTATACACTAGTTCGCTTTGATGAAAGAGTATCCAGTATGAAAATTTATGAAACATGGTCCCTGGAGGATACTGAAAGTTGGAGCCTTCAGTGAGGAAGTCAAAGCTTCCTACCAGTAGTGGTTGGTGATTTGATCAAGGGGTTGGAGCTCCCTTCCAGTAGCATCTAGAGAACGAGTGAAGGTTTTAGCCTTTTACAGACTAGTAAACATATCGGCTAATACACGAGCTAGGGGGTTGTAGCTCCCTTCCAATAGAAGCTGGAGAATGAGAGAAGGTTGTAGCCTTCTACACGTGGGCACCTATGTACTGGTATGAGTCTGCACCAGTACAATATTGTAAACAGATTATTCTTTATATTAAAAGAAGATAGAGACAACAACAATAGGTGGCTTTTCTCCCACAATGGGCTTCCACCTTAAATCTTAGTGTTCATGTGTGTTTCTTACATGTGATGGTTTATTTTGTTATTACTGCACATGGTTACTATTTAATGTTTAATAAATTATTGATGCACTGATTCAAGATCAACATATGATGAATTATTGAATCATAAGTTCACTAGATATACGTTGGTTGCCTTAAGAACAGTTGCATGCACACGTGAGTTCCCTTCACTGAAGTAGTGTATATATATATGATTATGGAAATGAAAAATGTATTTATTTGTAAATATTGATTCACCCCCCCCCCCCCCCCATCTTGATATTATTCCCAACAATTTGGAATCAGAACAGGTCCTTTAGAAAAAGATTGATCGCTTGAAGGAGATCCATAGAAACAATGGGAAAGAAGCTAACAAAGAAAGCACCTCAAAAGAAGAAGACATCTCAAAGGAACTGTGACAGTGGGAGTGATGATTGGCCATTACGTGGAAGCAACTCTTTAGATTCATAATCATCTTAGAATGAAGATGAACAAGCAAAAGAATTATCAGGTATGAATTTTTTTTCCTCTAGTGATACATTTCTCTATTCATTTGAAGATAATGAATGTGACAATGAAATAGATGAAATTGATCTTATGCGTGAAAGAGAAAGAAATCAAATAGAGGCAGAATTTAAAAGTCTCATAGACATAATTAGAGATCAAAAAGATCTACTTGATAAAAGGGAATGTGCCTACAAAGAAGAAGTTACCAGTTTAAAAGCTTAGTTGGAGGAAGGAAACAAAGTAAGGAAAAAGTACAAGGAAAAGGAAGATCAATGTCAAAGATTGTAGGTTGAAGTAATTTCATTGAGAAATGAAGTAAATGAGAATGATACAATGATCAAGAAACTTATAGAACGATCGAATTGCTATAAAAGTCTTGAAGATGAGATAGTCTCTATAAGAGAAGATCTTAAAAATTCAAATAAGTAGAATGAAGAACTACCTAAGAAGATGAAGAACAATAAAATGAGATTCTCAAATTAAAATAACAAGTGGAAGAAGGAAGAAAAGCTAAAGAAATCATGAAGAAGCAGTATCTTGAAAAGGAAGAGCAATATCAGGTAGAGGTAAATATCCTAAAAGGTAATTAGAAGAAAAGGATAAGCTTTTATGATTTAAGGATAGTACTAAGATTTTGGATGATATTCTTAGTAGTCAAAGTTCTCCTTCCATCAAATCTGGTCTTGGTTTTCATGAAATTTTTAAAGGTGAATCTAGCTCGCAAACTAAAGCAAGGAACTCTAGTGTAAAATTTGAAATTCGCAACAAGGAGATAAGAGGTCAACCCCGTTAACAACCAAGGAAAGAAAGTCTTCAAAGAAAATCATTTACTCTTAACCATGGAAGTTCTAATTGATTATTTCCTCTAATGAATAATTGTTAGCTTGTGGGGCCCTAATCCAGGTTCAGTGTTAGATAGCCAAACAAATCCCTACACTACTGGCCCTTTTGACATCAACCCGTGGAGTGCGGACTGAAGTCTCACCTGAAGTAGTATGGGGGGATGCTGGAACTAAGTTTCCACACCCTTAAGATGGTTGTGATGTCGGTTTGTCCTGGCTATACCTGCCTTCACGCATGTTTCTTAGCCCTTTGTTCCACCCTTTAGTACCTTCGTGAAATGGCACAATCAGCTTTTGCATAGCCCTAACCAGGGGTTGATATACTTTCGCACTGCTAGGGCAACAAACTATGATAGTTCCCAAACTAGGCTAAGTGTCTTTCTTATCTTATTAATAGATCTTAGTTAGCTTCACATAAATAGATGTTCTTACTTGTGTTTACTTAACCGATACATTTACATACATTCGCGCATCATATAAGCATTATAAGTGAAATTCATACCTAATATAACAGATGCATAAGCAAGAAATAAGGACATAGAAATTGTAGAATACTTCTCTTTATTAATAATTCCAAACAATTACAGAATCGACCCACCCTGTGCACTCAGCTATAGGGGTCCGCGCACTCAACTGCGGACTTCTAGGCCTCTGCGCACTCAGCTGCAGAGCCTCAACCTAAGCTATGACCCAAACTTAGACTTCTGTGCTAAAGCTATGATTCAATCCTTCATGATTATCGATTTCTTCATGTTTTTCAACTACTTAGAGCTTAGCTCTATTTATAAAATCCCATGGTCCGTGAACCATGGGTAGGTCTTCTACAACTGACATTACATTTCCAAAATAAGGGTAGACAACCCTATGAATTTTTAACATCTACACACTCCGAGACAACAAAATGCAAAGTATTTGCATTTGGATTGCAAATTTGGACCAAAATATGATCTTTTTGCCCAAAACTTCCTGCCATGCCCAACAGGCCCCCAACACAAACATCGTGACTCACCCTTGATTCACTCTACAGGTCCAGAGATCTTAGTGTGAAGACCTCCTAGCTCTATTTGGATCATCGCAACCTTGGCAACGCACTGAGCGGCTGCTTGCTGGACTTCTTCCAGTCACTGCTCGGTGGCTGCTATTGAACTGCTACCCTGAATATTCTACTGAGTTGCCTGCAGATGCACAAGCTTTCCTTTAATGGAGGTTGTGATCGCATAAGCCTCATCTATCCATGGTTGTAGGCGCACTTTTAAGACCGCTTCTTTATGCCGAGTAGCATCCACCTGTTCTTTGAGCGCCTTTGCCTCCTGCATTCATGCAAGCCTCTATAAAAGGGTAACCATCTACATGGTCCCTTTGACCTCGTCATATTTCTGTTGTAGCTCGTGTGCCTCAGTCTCCAGGTTCTCTACATTCGGGTCCTCCTACAAGGTGGTTAGGACCTCGAATGACTGTTCAAAAAGCTACATGCAGTCTGGCACTACACTATCAACCACCATTATCGTTGTCATAACCGCGTTGGTATGTTGTTCCCTAACTTCTGACGAAGTTGAAGGCTAAACCTTCAACTAAAATTCTGTGATCTACAGGTTTAGCTCCAGCTGAACCCTAGCCATCTCGACTCGAGCGTCGTGCAACCTTGTGGCTAACTTGCCAGCGCACGCCTCCACTGGTTCTTCTGCCTGAATGTCCAACTTCAAGACCATTTGGTAGGCTTCCTCCATTACCTGCATTATTTGCTTATTCTTCTCCACTGCCTCGTTACGCTACAGACCTAACTGCTCGATGTTGATGCACTTCTCACTCATCACCTATAGAGCGCGACTCTCCTAGGCCCTCAGTTCTGTAGTGGCTCCATCCTGTAAGAGGTAGCGCATCTCCTGAGGGAGCGCAGCCATGTTCAATCATACCCCTTTCAAACTGCTAACTGTGGGCCTGTTGGCCTCCTTCTCTATAGTAATTGCCCCATCTCGTAGCATTATCGTGTTGGTCACCCTTGTGTACAACATCTCCTCAGCAGCTGAAGTGTCGATCGCGAGGCTGGTGGACACTATGCCAGCCTATGGAGTACGAACCTACAACTCCTGTAGCTCTATTCAGAGAGCCCCCAGTACCAACTATTGTTGTTCTTCAAACTGTTTGAGGGCCTCCGCAGTGACATCCCTCACTGTTTCTCTGATATCATACGAATCCCCCTCAGTGAGGGTGATTGGGTCGAAGGATGTTTTTGATGCCTTGGTTTTCTTTCATGGCACTACCTACTCTCATGGTCGTGGACGCTTGAGTTGGGTGGACGTCGTCTATGTGTCCGCACCACATTGTTCTGTCTCTATTTCTGCCTTAGTCCCGGGTGAAGGTGACTTCTATCCTTCACACTCTTCTCCTCCTATTTTATGTTGTTCTGCCACTTTCATAGCATCACGTGCTACTTGGGCCTTAACATCTGCTTCCTCCTTTATGTGCTTCTCCGCCAGCTGTGCCATTCAGAGCTTTGTTTCATCCTTCTTGTGCTACGTAGTGGACTTGTCTATTTCCACTGTGGAGCCTGCTAGAGCACGCCAACCCAGCGGCCAAGACTCAAGGATTGTGAAAATTACATAATCAGTCGCTAGGTACGGTAGTTTATGCCATGTCTTCGTAGGGTCCTTCTACACCCTGATAAAGACATGGTGGAAATCTACTTTGAACTCTACAAAGCTCTACAAACTAGCATATACTATGGGCGACAACCTCGGCTTATGATTGATCCCCATCTGAATACTCATATCCATTAAGACCCAAAAGATATTACTTTCTTCGATACGCTGCAAGTCCTTGGTCGCCCACAGCGAAGCATACTTCATTCCATCTGGAAGGTCTGGTGCGACCGAAGGGAATTGGTTGTCTTCTGGAAGCTCCCATGCCACCAATACGATCGATAGCAGGAGCCACGCATAGTGAAATGTCTTGCCCTGCTCCTATGCCTTGCAATAGTTCACAAGGAACTCGCCACATAGATGATTTTCCCAGTTGAACTAGATTCCTTCTATGCATTGGGACATTAGTGCAATCACAAGCGCAGGCACCTCATCTGCGCGACATTTCCGCATCACTTTTCCTGCTAAAATTTGTGTTGAGACCTTGACTACAAGGTTGTTAATGTTGGAGATGGCATATCCTTGCTTCTTCTTCCCCAACTTGAACTTCTTCTTCATCGCTTTTGCAAAGGCCAACTCACCACCTTTTCCCTCTAATATATTGGCTAGATCCTCCCGTGAGTAATGTAGTTGTGTGATCCAATGAATCAAGTGGTTTGTGATGGGAATGGGCTCCTCCAGCCAAAACCACCCATCATGCACCAAGAAAAGAAGTTTCCTGATGACAAATATGGTCACTGGGGTGTTGTGGTAATGTGGCACCGAGAGTAGGTTTAGAAACCAGTCTTTTTCTACACCTTTGAGCGAGGTGTGCAGCTCCAATTCAATCGTTCCAGCCATCACGTCAATCCGCCAGCACATTAGCTACTCCATTGCTAAATGTGGGAATTTATCATGATTCGCAAGGTTCCAATATTAAAACTTTAGGACAAGAACCCTCCCTAAGTGCGGCCCTTAAAAAACAATATCGTCTGGGAGCAATGGAGTCTGCAGAGAGCTCTTGCTCTCATTTATGTCCTTTGGCACCTTAGCTTTACCCTTGCACGGAGGAACATACTCTGATAACCAGGTAATAGAGTCCGCACCTTGGGTTTCAACTTCCGTTTCCACGTCCTCCTCATCCACTAGAATTTCTTTAGATTCTTCCTCGTTGGCCTCTAGATTAATGGCCTTCCCCTTTTCCTGCAAGGTGAGTTTGGTCCTCTATGGGTTTCTTGGTGATATGTGCACTGAGATCATAGTCTACTTATCCTTCTAAGGTCTTAGTGTTCTGGGTGATTTACGGACCTCAACTATTACTCTGGCACTCTCTGGGGCTTAGACTACGCAATTTCCTATGCGGATTCCTCAGGTGTCGACATCATTCTTGTCAGGAGGTCCTACGTCTCCTTTGGCAATGTTTCAAACACTGAACTTGCTCTTAAAGCCTCAAAATTCTAAAGGTTCATACACACTTGATAGTGCAACAACTGAATTTTCAAAATGCGAAGTGTTTTTCGTTGGACAGCCACTTGTAATTTATAGGGCCTTTTGAATTCGAATTCGTCCGTTCCCCCCACATTTGGCCCATTAATGTTAGATTAGTGGTAGATTTCCAAGAATATAATCCAAAAATTTCACCTTAAATGTCTGTTGGCTGCTCCATTTGGCCTCAAACCAACCATCAAATCGTGAATAGTGACTTTAACGGTCACTTTCCAGTGGACCTGCATGCTAGTGCAACTGTCTTCGCATTGTCACGATCCCTGTGACACTTCACACAGTCATGAAATCATGCATCTCTCCAACCTGGGTAGTGTATTTTATAGTCTCGTGCCTCCTTTCAGTTGCTTGGAGTGCTAAGACTATGCTTTTGTCATCTAGTCAGATTGCCAGGCCAACTGTGGATGGCTTCAATCGACTACCGTTCACCTTTCCTGGGAAGGGATCTCCATTTAACTTAACCAGCTGGACCACGCCACCATCAGTAAGTTCCTTAATAAAATAAGGCCCAACCAATGCATTCTGAGTTTCCTTAGAAATTTATCAAACTTACTGTCATACAATAGCACCAAGTCATTCACCTTAAAGGTGCGCAGGTTAATATGTCGGTCATGTCAAGTTTTTTCACACTTCTTTTGGACCTGTTGATGAAATCCATCCAAAAGTCTATCTTCTTCAAGCTCATCCAATAGTACAAGCCTCTCTTCCAAGGCTCCATGATCCATCGTAGCTGTGATTGTTGTTATGTCCAGACCAGGCATGATGTATTCCATAGGAATCACTGCTTCAACCCTGCAAACCAGCCTAAAGGGTGTATCTCCCGCCAGCATATTGCATGTCATCCGATAAGCCCACAATACTGAAGGTATGCATAGGTCCCAATCACTTCGTTGAGCATTGCATACCTTGGTTAGTGCAGTTTTGAGCACTTTGTTGAATGCCTCCACTGTCCTGTTAGCCTGTGGGTGATAAGGTGTGCTTGTTTGGTGATACACCTAAAATTCCTCCGTTAGTGCATTGATCGTCTCATTCAAGAAGTGCGTACCTCGATCACTCATCAAGATCTTTGGACATCCAAATCGCGTCAGTACATGCTCAAATAGAAACTTCGTGGTAGTCACATCTATGGAATCCTTCACCGGCTGTGCTTATGCCCAACAAGTCAAGTACTCTGTCACAGTGATAATGTACCTCGTGCCTGTCTTTCATTGAGCCTAAATGGGTCCTACAAAATCTATTGCCCTTTTTTCGAAAGGTTGCAATGTCATTTGTGGATTCAAAGGAATTTCATCCCTCCGTGATGGCTTGCCTTTTCTTTGACATACATCGCATGCCTTGCAATATGATTTTAAATCCTGATGAAGGGTTGGCCGCCACAACCCTGCAAGTAGAATCTTCCACATGGTTTCTCTCCCTACATAATTTCCTCCCACGGCCCCCCCATAAGCATATGTGAGGATTCTACTTCACTCAAACTCAGGTACATACCTTCGTAGTATCTCATTAGTCCCCATGTTGTATAGATACCCAACAATGATAGAGAAATCTGCCACAGGCACCACTAATTCCTTCTTTTGTAGGACAAAGTAACCTTTCGGTGCATTTCCTGTTGTTAGGAAGTGTATTATATCCTCAAAATGTCCATCCACGACGTGCACAACAAAGAGCTGTGTGTCAGGTAATCCTTCCCCCAAATTAGTAGGTTCCTCCCCTGTCTCATTGCGCGACAGGTGGTCTAGTCCCACGTTCAATCGTCTAGGCTTCACAACAACTTCAAAATTGTACTCTTGGAATAATAAGAGCCATCTGAAAATTCACCCCCCCAACACAGGCTTACTGACCAGGTACTTTAGCACAGAGTGGTCCATATACATCTTAAAGTGAGCTCTTAGCAAGTAGTTTTGGTACTTCTAGAGCGTGTACACCATAGCTAGCCCCTCGCATTCAGTGGTAGATTAGTTCTTCTCTGCTTTGGATAATCTGTAGCTTGCGAATGCGATAGTGTGGTCCAAGCCTTCTCCACCATCCTATATTAGTACTACCCCAAGCGCTATACATGACACGTCGACATATACATGAAACTCTTTCTTCCAATTCGGGAATACTAGAATCGGTGCAGTAACCATCTTTTCTTTCAATATGTTGAAGCTTGTCTTACAATCATCATTCCAATAGAATGTGACATCCTTCTTCAATAATTTTTCCATTAGCGTGGTAATCTGGGCATATCCTTTGATAAACTTTTTTTAATATCCCATATGTCCCAAAGTAGCGCGCAACTATTTCACACTCCTTGGTGTTTCCAAGTTTAGAATTACTGTGATATTCGTGGGGTCTACCATCGGTCGTTGCTTTCAAACCACATGCCCCAATAGATTCCCAAAAGGAACGCAAAACAGACACTTCTTGAGGCTGAGCACAATCTGGTATCTTCGATAAGTATCCAACATCAAGCACAAGCTTTCTACATGGTGCTTAACCAGCCCAAATACAGTCCAGTCATCAAAATAAACCTCCAAGAACTTATGAATAAATTCCTTGAATGCCCCAGCAACCATGCATGAAAAGATAGCAGGCTCATTCTTCAATCCAAATGACATTACAGTATATTGAAAGCAACCCCACTTAGTCATGAAGGTTGTCTTGCTCCTATCCTCCGAAACGATTTTGATTTGGTGGTACCTAGAGAACCCATCAGTGAAAAAATATGCTTCTTGACCACCTACATTGTCCAACACTTCGTCTGTGAATGGAGTTTGGAAAGGATCATGCACACAAGAATCATTCAGTTTTATGAGATCCGTGCATATCCTTATCTCATCCTTCTGCTTCCTCTCTTGCACCACCATTGGGCTTACCCAATCGAATTCCTCCACGGGCTTAATGGTGCCTTCCGCTAGCATTTTGTCTAGCTTTAAGTGGACCTTCTCCTTGTATTTTGCGTTTAGGTGGTAAGGCCTCTGCTTTACTAGCTTCACGTCAGGCTTTAACATGATCTTCATCAATCCTAGATCTTCGATTATTCCTTTCAAATTTGTAAACTTTGTCGAGAATAAGTCTTGATATTCGTGAAGTTATTCAGCGACCTTATCCACCATCACGTCATCCTAGTAGTCTCCAATCTTGGCAAATTTGGGTTTTGCCTCTATACAAATGTTCACCTGTTTAGTTTTCACCACTTCGGTTATATTAAGTTCTCAGTTTGTGGTCCTTGAACCTCGCAGTAACCTTCTGTCTCTGGAATGTTAATTTTTTGCAAATCCTTGTCCTCTTCTTCAGCAATTACATTATAACATTCTAGTGCATGACTCGGCTGAGTAGCCCATTCAAGCTACATCAAGTCTAAAAGATCATGTGGTATCCTAAAGATGGATGCTTTCACCTCTTGTAGTGCTTCATCCAATGCTATCAAATCCATCCTCAAAACTAAATATCATCATGAATCCTTCATGTAGGATATCCCATTCACCTGTCCCATGGCGGAGCTCTGTTTCTATATACCAATTCATTGGGATAACATCCAGGGTATGACAGAACAGGTGCACCCACTCAGGTTGAGGCTTTTCTCCATAAGCCTGCATCCATTTGGCCAGATGTGTGCGTGGATCATCCTGCCCATCATACTTGTTTGTCAGTCGCATCTTAGGCTTCCCAAATTATGCTCTCATCATCCTCCTATGTTCGCAACAATAATCAAAGCTTCCCTTGTGCATACCCCACCATCTTGCGAGCACAGTGCGCAGTTCCCAGTCCAACGCCTGGAAGCGTTGCTTTTATGGCACCTACCTTTCAAATGCATCGAAAAAGGTACCTATCTCAGTTGAACCATCATAAGTAGGTAGAATTCTTTCCTCTGATGACACACAGTGCAATGACCAGGTCATCATGCTATAATTCAGCGTAGTTACTCCGTGTAACCAATTCTGCCAGCGTTCTATTTCTTCGTCAGAATCCAAAGTGCAAGAACTCTCATGCTCCCATGTAATCTTTCAATCCACGGTCGGATTCACCCAGTCTTGTTCTCACGTTGTTATGTTGTAGATGCAGTCCAGATCATCATCACTTTCATAGTCGCAGACTAGTTTCGTATAGCGTGATCCTTTAGCAGGATTCAGGGGTATTATTACGCATAGTGATTTTTTCTCAAAGATCATCTTTTGCTTCTTTAGATTGATTACCCCATTCATATCAATAGCCCAGTTGATTCCCAGGAGCGCAAGGTAGGGATTGTTTTCATCAACAATCTTTATTACTTCAAAGTTTGCCAACGCACTCGCTCCCTCAATATCCATGATTACTCCATATAGCTGCCCCATGGGTATGATTTTCTGTTGATTTTCCAACCTCGGCTGAATCAGAAACCATTGTAGCGCAAGTCTTCCCATTCACTCCCATGTCTTTTTTGGTATAACATTTGCATCTCATCCCAAATCCAAAATGATTTGATCCATTTTGTATTCTCTGATCTACATGGTGAGTCTCATTTCATGCCCCATCCTTGTCTTATTCTTCTCGATCTTCTAGACTACGCATGGTTCACCTGGTGCAATCCCAACGCATCTATTGATGAGTTCTTGTAACCATTTCACAGCCTTTCCATTGTGTAGTAAATTCATACAGGTTTCTAGGAAAGTTGTGAGCATAGAGGGGTCCATCTCTAGCTTAGGCTTATCCTTGCTTCCTGAAGTGGAGGCCTCAGTGAAGCTCTTCTTAACTTCCATGAATGCTTCTTGAGCGCGCTCCATATCGAATTCAACTTCTTTCACCGGGGCTTTGCAAACCCATGTACTGTCTTCTAGCTATTTTCCCTTGTCATCTCCTCTCGTGATTCCACTTCGGAGCATTATATTTACATTTGGATCTTCCTCACGTGGCTTAGATCTCATCATCTGCAAGTTTTGAGTCGGTGGAGGTGGTAGCACTCCTATGTCACAAATCCTAGCTATCAACATAGGACAATCTTCTATTTCATGATAAAACAACATGAAATACTTGCACGATGGGTGTATTGGATTAGTGCAATTGCAAGCATAGTGTCCTGGCCCTCCGCAATTGTAGTAGATCAACTGTCCTCGACCTCCGCTAGGTCCTCCTCTTCCTTGGCCTTGTCCGCGCCCCTGAAATCCTGTCCATGCCATCCCTACATTTTGGTCAAGGGGCCATGTTTCATCTTGAACCCTGTAGGTGGGAGTTCTATCCATCATAAATTCATAGCTCCTACAAGTATGCTCATCATGTCCTACCACCTACAAAAGTTGCAGAACAACTATTGCGATGCTTGCATATACTTCTGTAGCAAGTGATAGTTGTCTGTGGCATGTTTTCTGACTACCTGATAGATAGCACACCATAAAGTAGGCACCATTCTAGGTCTTGCTTGAGCTTTCGAGCTTAAAGGCATCAGTCCTCTTCCTACAAGGTAATTTGTGAAGATCGGGTAGTGGTCTTTGTCATGACCCCGACTCTTGCATTTCAAACACAATACCTCTTCACGGACCTCTGGCCGAACCGTCCTATCCTGCTTCAGACTTTGCATCACAAGGCACAAATTTTTCAATTGTGCATGGATGTGTTGGACTCCCAGATTAGGATCCTGCATTGGAGTCTCGTGTAGTCTCATGGAAATCTTCAAGGCCTCTGCCTGAGTTGTTATCTTCTGCTATGACAACGCACTCCTTAAGTGTGGTAGTAGCTAAGCCACAAACCACTCACGATGTTGTCCATATATTAAATTCATGTTGGCTTCGTGAATTGTACATTTTAGCCTCTGATCTAGTTCCCAAGGCATCTCACCTGGTAGCATTGCAATCTCTTTGAATCCCACAATCGACTCGCTTTAGATTTAGGCCTGCTAAATTCCCTATTCAATGTTTCTTGGATGTCCCCTACTCTAGCATTCAGGTTATCACTGGAGTACTTAATATAAAAGGTTAGCACGTGATCTTGTAGAGCACTAACCATCATTTCCTTCTTTATGTGATCATCTGTAACACCTTGAGCTTCCCATACATCCCTCACAACGAACCATAATTGGTCTGGGTCCTCATTTCCCAAGCCTTTGAACAAATGCAACTTCACTGTGTTTTCCATATTGAATTGTGGTGGAGGTGGAGGTGGTACAAGCAAAGTTGGAGGTGATGGTGGTGAAGACGGGGGAGGTGTGGGCAGAGGTGGTATTAATGGAAATCCTTGTCTTATCAACTGACTAGAACTCCGTAGAGAGACCTTCGCGATCCCTTCTTCATCCCATCGTGGAGGTGAAATCAAGGGGCTATGCTATGGGCCCTTATTTCCTTCATTTTTGTAAAATATTCTGCTTCGTGTAGTCCCGAACATTAAAGTAGCTACATAACCCATTTTTTACCCAACAACATTTTAATCCAAGTATTCAAAGATTCTATGTACTTAGCTCGTGATCCTTTGAAAAAGCGTCACTTTGCCTTGCTATAACTGACTAAGGTGTCAGCTACAAATTTAGTCACAAATCCTCCTATGATGCGATCGAGCCAATGATCGATAGTGTGGGCGATCTTATCCTCTAATGCTTCCAACCTTCTCACTAGCTTTGGGGTCCAAACAATAGGATTGTCAAGTTTCCACCTTCCTTGGCTATCTTCTAGCTTCGTGATCCACTCGTATAGCTCAGTAGGAAAGGAAGTGAAAAATATTTCGTGGATCTTCGTATACAGATATCAGTCCAACCACTATCCTTTTGACAGTCGCGGGTTTATGTTTTCTTGTGCCACGAACTCGTGGATCCTTCTGTCCAACCAACCTTCAATTTCTTTCTTAGTTGGATTCCAGTGATATGACATAACACATCCCTTATGCAGATTCTGGTCCCAACAATGGAACATTTGTTGGCTTGTGGGGTCCTGACCCAGGTTCAGCATTAGTTAGCCAAAAAATTCCCTACACTACAGGCCCTTTCAGCATCAACCTATGGAGCGCAGATTGAAGTCTCACCCGAAGTAGTATGTGGGGATGCTGGAACCAAGTTTCCACACCCTTGAGATGGTTGTGATGTCGGTTTATCCCGGCTATACCTGCCTTCACGCAAGTTGCTTAGCCATATGTTCCACCCTTTAGTACCTTCGCGAAATCGCACAATTAGCTTTCGCGTAGCCCTAACCAGGGGCTAATATACTTTCATGCTGCTAGGGCAATGAACTGCGATAATTCCCAAACTAGGCTAAGTATCTTTCTTATCTTATTAATAGATCTTAGTTAGCTTCGCGTAAATGGATGTTCTCACTTGTGTTTACTTAGCCGATACATTTACATACATTCGCGCATCATATAAGCATTATAAGTGAAATTCATACCTAATATAATAGATGCATAAGCAGGAAATAAAGACGCAGAAATTGTAGAATACTTCTCTCTATTGATAATTCTAGACAATTATTGTTGGTCCTCATAATTACTCTCTCTTTGACAACTTTTCTCACTTCTTTCTCTTGTTTTCCATAAAAGACAGATCCCCATCACTGATAAATGATAGATTTTTTCTCAAGGAAGACATTAAATGATTGACATGATATACTTTCATGTTTTTGCTATTTGAAATAAGTTTTTGCAAATTAGCTATGGAACGAAGCCTATTATGCAACTAACCCTATTTTCCATAGCTACTTCCATGGTTGAATAGGTTACAGGTGTCAAATGAAGAAACCGACCACATGGGCATCTCTGGAATTGTCTCGACATGGATCCTATCCTAGTCACCCAACCCAAATCAACAAAAAAGCCAGCTCAAGACCAAAGTCAAAGTAGGAGTCAAATGAAGAAACCCAAGAGCAATAGGACTCTTTGTCCACTCTTCATGGTTAATTAATAAAATCTGACATTTTTGTTGCAACATTAACTCAGCTCAGCCACCGGTGTTATCGATTTTATGCAACCATCTTGCTTGAATTAAAGTCACCTGTAGCTAATCAACCATTTACGCAGATCTGTTGTAAAACGTGTAGACCACTTATAGCTATTTTTCCTCAAAAGACAGTTATGAATGTTTTCTTTAAATAACAGTTGTACAAAACTGAGAGTAGTTCAAAGTTTTTGGATGTATTAAGCTCAGACTCACAACTCTGTTTTCTTGTTAATAATATGAAGTCATGTTTGACCAAGTGATCATTTGAAAGAATATCTTCAGCTAATTAGCAGCTCAACTCAGTCAGTTGCAGAGGGCCCCTGCATTGAAGGAGGTTTTTCTTTTTATTTGTTTATTGTTCAGTTTTTAGCTTCATTATTTGCTTTTAGTAGTGTTTGTAACTTAGGTTGATTCCTTGTAGTTTGTTTTCTTTTAGTTCTGATCAATAGCACAATGTTAAATTTGATGGTGCAGTCTTGTTTCTCTAACCCATTTCATAAAGGAAACAATTTTGTTTTTAAACAAGGTAAGATTGAAAGTAATGAGGATGCAGTGTTGATTAGTTTACTCACTATTTTGTTTTCTCTGTTATTTATTTCCTAGTTCAGATTTCCAATGCACTGTGTGAATAAATGTTTTTGGTCACCATTTCAAGTTGATATCCATCCTAAACTAAATGGTTAAACATTCACTTTACACAAGGGTTGAAACCAATCAATTTCTTTCTGCATGTTTTATTTAGTTCTTTAGACCATAAAGTATAGAAAGTTTCTTGTATTCCATCTCAAGAAAGCTATCTTTCAAAATTGAAGGTTTGGGCAACTAGAAGTACTTCAGTTAGTTTCATTCTCTGTAATGATTTCAATTTTCCTTACGACTTCACCTTTTAATTTTTGACTTAGGTTTAAATGACAAGATAGGATAGATGCTCTTTTTTTCCTTCCTTTAACTTATATTTTGATTAGTTCACCTTTAGGAAATTTAGACTCAGTTTCTCATAGTTCAAATTGTACATCATTAGGGATCAAAAAAAAAAAACCCCAAAACAATATAAAATACAAAACAACGAAGTAAGAAGGGTTAACTAGCACATACAGTGCACTACACTTCATCATCTTACGAGCCTCGGTTGATAATTTATGCAAAGAAATTTAGGATACTAAATTGACTAAACATTTTGGTGTCGTTGCCAGGGAAGTGTAACTAGGTAACCTTATCTCTTACATTCAAAAAAAAAAATTGATATGCATAGAGAAAGAGACTCTAGGGGTATATTTATAGCTAGAGGCAAGAGTTCAATTCCTACAACACCACCTACTCCTCCAAGAACAAGAAGAGCTACACCTCCATTTCAAGCTCATAATCCTAGCCATAGAACTCCTACAATTCCAGGGGTAGAAATCTAATCAAAAGAATCTCCTACTTCATCTGCCAAGTCAATCCTAGAGGAGAAAAATCTTGGATCTCCAACAACAGGAGTAGCATTTTTCACCTCTATAGGGGAGCACATTTTAGTTGAAGAATTAGGAATACCTGGTGAGGAAGAAGAAGTAGAACCTCTCTCCCATATCCCATTAATAGAAGAGCTAGAGGAGGAGAAAGTAACCTTACAGGTTGAACCCTATACTAACTCTGAAGAAACAATAATGGCTGAAGAAGGAGAGGATGGAGGATTCACACTGTTTGGAGGAGGGGGTCGAGAAAGAGATAGAGGAAATAATGGAGGAGGCAGCAGAAATAGGGAAATAGATAATTCTTTTGGATTCCCTATAGTGGATGAAGAAACAAATTCCACAATGAAAAATATCTCACCTTTTGTCCTCCCAAATTTCCATGGGTTAAAAAATGAGGATCCTAAAACATTTTTATTTGAGTTTGAAGTCTTGTGTAGAACCTATGATTATACAAAAGACCCTCAAAAACTTAAGTTGTTCCCTTCAACACTGAAAGGAGCTGCTTTGAAGTGGTTCATGGGGTTAGTCACTCAGTCCATTAGAACATGGAATGATATGAAAAAGTGTTTTTTGGATAGGTATTTGAATTATTGCATGCCTACCAATCACAAATATGAAGTGTTCAAAATGATGCAAAGAGAGGATGAAAATTTAGAGGATTTGATTGAGAGATTCAACTATAATTTGAAAAGATAAAAGATGGACAATTTAGATGAAGATACCTTAAAAGCTCTTTTATTAAAAGCCATTAGAGATGAGTGGATAGATATCCTTAACATGATGGGGAAGGGAGATATCTCTCAACTCCCATTAAATGATATAGGAGAATTATGTGTTCATCTCTCAAGAGGGAAGTCCAAAACTGGGAAAGGTCCAAGAGATCCTTCTCTTGTTAAAGTAAATAAGTCTACAACTGGATCGGTGAGTAGGGTAGAAATTGGTAATATGCTTGATGAATTCAAAATAGATATTCTAGGGAATCTTAGTGAGCAAATAGACACCCTTAAGTTGCAAAACAAGTAGAAAACCAAGGTTGATGCTTTAGCTATTTTCTGTCCCAAATGCGGAAAAAAATAAATAAATAAATAAATAAACAAAACAAAACAAAATAAAACAAAAACAAAATAAAACAAACAAACAAACAAGCAAACAAAAAAAAAACATGCTCTAAGAGAATGGCCTTTAGATGCAAAAATTATAGAGACTTGTATGATTTTCTCATAAAATCATGAAACCAATGGTTGTCCTTCGATTCCAGGTCTTAAGGCTATTTTCCAAGAAGAAATAGTTCTAAATTCAGCAAAACCTCTTTGCTTTGTCTCTAGAAAACCTTGGCAGGGGCCACAAAATCAAGGATTTAACAATCAAATGTATCTTCAGCCCCCACCAAATTGGAATTCTTGGCAGCAACCTTGGCCTCAACCTCAATCCCAATCTCAAACTTGGCCTCAACCTCAATCTCAATCTTAACCTTGGGAACAAGAAGTACAAAATCCTTATTGGAGATTTTCTCAATATTATTAATATCCTCCATCATATTAGAATTATCCTCCCCCACACATTCCACAAAAAAATTAGTAGCCAAAAATTCAAAATCAGAACCCTCAACTTTCATTACCATTTTCACAACAAAACAAAAGTCCTCAACTCTTACTGCCATTTTAGTAGAGGCCAAATCATCTACCTGCCCAACCATTACCAAACCCCAACTATAAAAATCCTCAGAATACTTACATGGTGGAAGGAAAACAATTTCCAACTTATATGATCACTCCTCTAGATCTCAATGATGTTCAACTAAGGTCTGGTAGGATATTAGAAAAGGAAATACCTTCTGTAGTTATTCAGGAACAAGACAATTCAGAGGAAGATTCTCTACACTCCAATAAAATTTTTGAGGTAACATCTCTCCAAAACCAAAATACTAAAAATGAAAAACAGAAAGAACCAGTTAACTCATCTCCTATCATTGAGCAGCCAGTATCTACTTTTGCACCTCCTTTTCCTAAAAGATTACAAGTTGATAGAGGAGTAGAAAAGCAGATCATGTTGCCTTATTATGATTTTCTAGATGAATTAAAAAATGTATGTATAAAAATCCCTTTGTTACAAGCCATTAAGGAGATTCCAATCTTAGATAAAACAATAAAGGAGTTGAGCATAAAGAAACTAGGAAGAAAAGAAAAAGAAACAAAAAGAATTCACGTGGTAGGAAAAATAGCAGATATAATGATGGGAAAAATTGCCATACAAAAATATGTAGATCCCGGAAGTCCAATTGTGAAAACACATATCAAGGGAGTTGAAATTCCAAATACATTGATTGATTTAGGGGCAACAATAAACATCATGAGCAAACAAACCATGGAACTGTTCAAGCTTCCTAATCCTTTTTACACACCTACATTACTGCAATTAGAGGATACATCTGTAATCAAATCAGATGGAGTGTTAGAAGATATTTCATTATCCTTAGATTCTTGGGAATATCCTGTTGATTTTATGATCTTAACCCCCAAGAACAATCTAGGAGGACATCCACTCATATTAGGAAGACCTTGGCTGGCCACAACTAATGATTCATTAGCTATAGATCTAGTGATATGTATATTTCTAATGGGAATTAAACAAAGAAATTCACTCTATATGCTCCAGCAAAAACAATCACAGACATAGATGACAAAGAATGGATTGATGATGAAAATGGCATTCATGCTCTCTTTATTATTTCAGATATTAGTGAAGATAGTCAAATATTAAATATAATGGAACATTTTGAATCATCTCCAGAATATAAACATGATCAATTTCAAGAAAAATCCAATGTTGAATATTTGTCATCTAGGCAAATGTCTCTTTATTCTATGGAAGAATTTGGTAGCTCTACAATTGAAATCTTTCTAGGGAGAACATTGAACATAAACAATAACTTGGAGAAATTACAACAGGAAAAGCTAATCAAGACATTACAAGAACATTTTGTTGCATATGCATGGGAATATACTGACATGAAAAGAATTAGTCCTAATACTTGTATACATCACATCTACATTGAGGAAAATTGTAGACCTATCAAACAACCTCAGAGAAGGATGAATCCAAATCATAAGGAAATTGTGAAAGAAGAGCTACAAAAACTGTTGAACGTAAACTTCATTTACCCAATTTCAGACAGCCAATGGGTTTCCCTTTTAGTAATTGTGACTAAAAATAATGGTAAATGGAGGGTGTGCATCGATTACAAAGAATTGAATAAAGCTACCCTTAAAGATCATTTTCCTTTTCCCTTTATAGATCACATGTTAGATACATTAGCAGGTAAGAAGTATTTCTCATTCTTGGATGGTTTTAGTGGTTATAATCAGATTTAGGTGGCACCTGAAGATCAAGATAAAACCACATTTACTTGTCCATGGGAACTTATGCCTACCGAGTACTTCCTTTTGGGTTATGTAATGCACCTGCAACATTCCAAAGAGCAGTACTAGGAATTTTTTCTAATCTAATACATGATTGTGTAGAGGTATATATGGATGATTTTACAATCTATGGGAATACATTTTAAGAAGCTTTGGAAAATTTGGAAAGCATTCTTAAAAGATGTAAGGAAGCAAACGTTTCACTAAGCCATGAAAAATCCTTTATGATGTTTATAGAAGGTATTGTTTTAGGGCATCACATTTCAGGAGATGGGATTAAAGTTGATAAATATAAAGTTGAAGTCATCTCTAAATTATCAATTCCAAATTTCCAAAAGGATGTTCGAGGTTTTCTAGGATTCACAAGATACTATAGATGATTTATAGAAAATTTCACTAAAATAGCATCTCCACTCTTCAAATTACTCACCAAGGATTATGAATTCAATTGGAATCTTGACTACTAGTTAGCATTTGAGACTTAAAAATAAATAAAAAATCTAAAGCACCCATCTTGAGAGGTCCAAATTGGAAACTACCTTTTCACATTTCAATAGATGCTTCAGATACAGCTCTGGGAGTTGTATTAGTACAAAAATATTTGATTCCCTATGCCATCTACTATACAAGTAAGAATTGACTCCTACTGATTTGAACCATATTGTAATTGAAAAGGAATTTTTAGCTATTGTTCATGCAATCAACAAGTTCAAACATTATATAATAGGCTATGAAACCTTTGTTCATACAGATCACTTTGCAATTAGGTATTTAATGAATAAAGCTATTACTAATGGTAGAGTTACAAGATGGCTTGTACTCTTGCAAGAATTCAATATTACTATGTTAGATAAACCTAGAAAACAAAACACAATTTCTGATTTCTTGTCCAAAATTCAAAATATCAAAGATGACACTCTAGTTGAAGATAGGTTTCCTGATGAATATATTTTTGCAGTGACTACTCAAACTCCTTGGTTTGCAAATATTGCTAATTACTTTGTCACAGGGAAATTACCTTCACATTTGTTTCCTAGAGAAAAAATAAAAATCATTCAGATAAGTTTAAGATGCTTATGGATCACTAATGAATTGTATAAACAGGCCCAGATCTTATGATCAGAAGATGTGTTAGGGAAGATGAAATGCCTGAGATTTTTAAGGCATGTCATCATGAGTCGTGTGGTGGACACTTTTCTCACAAGAGGACAGCGTATACAATCCTTTCTTTAGGATATTATTGGCCATCCATCTTCAAAGATGCCAAATCATATGTCAGGAAGTGTGACAGCTACCAGAGGGTAGGGAAACCTGCTCCTTCAAATGAAATGCCACTACAAATTCAGGTACTCATTGAACCTTTTGAAAAATGGGCCTTAGATTTTGTTGGGCCAATTAATCCTTCATCTAATCAAAAGAAGTATATATTGGTATGAATTGATTATGTCACTAAATGGGTAGAGGCCAAAGCATTACCTTTTGCTAATGAAAAATCTGTAGTTAATTTTCTTTTTGAGGACATCTTCACTCATTTTGGTGTTCCAAGAGAAGTTGTGACAGAACCGGGATCTCAATTTACATCTAAAATGGTGAAGGTTCTTGTGGAAGATTACAAGATCAAACATAGGAAACCTACTCCCTATCATCCATAAGAAAATGGTAAAGTTGAATCTACAAATAAGGTGATTGAAGGAATTCTCACTAAGAATGTGCATCTACATAGAAGATATTAGGCAAAAAGGCTTCCTGAAGCCTTATTGGCCTATAGAACTACATGGAGGAACACAACGGGACATACGCCCTATAAATTTGTTTATGGGAAACAAGCCATGTTCCCTCTAGAGTTTCAAATCAAAATCTTTAAGATGGAATTCCAATTGGGACTAGATTTATCAGAGGCATAGAAACATAGATTGGAGCAACTCAATGAACTTGATGAAATCAGGAAAGATGCAGTCCAAAGAACTAATATAGTCCAACAATAGAGGGCTAAATGGAATGATAAATATATTAAGGAGAAGAAGTTTCAAGCAGAAGATTGGGCACTGTTGTTCGATTCAAATTTCAAATATTTTCAAGGGAAATTTCAAACTCATTGGCTTGGGCCATATGAGATTGAAGAAGTCTTTAATAACGGAGCAGTAAAGATAAGGACGACAGGTGGAATCAAAATACCTCTTCTTGTGAATGGTCATCGGTTGAAGATATATCAAAAACCAGTTTCAAGGAAGGAGTTCATTAAGATTTTCCAGGATAACTCTGAAATGAAGCTAGTGAAGAAGAATTCTTCTTCTCCACTAACTTAGTCTTTATTTTTCCTGATAATAATAATAATAATAATAAATTGTATGAGGTTGAAAACCAATCATTGATTGGCATCCTTATATAGAAAATACAGGGTGGAAATCAGAGATTTCTAACATCCTATATTTTCCATTTCCTTTCTATAATAAGTAGTGACAAAAAGCTACAATCATTTACAATTTAGAGTTTGCAAATTCATCATCTCATTCCATCTCATTCTGTCTTCATTTTTCCTACAGTTCCACTTCATCTCACTATCATATTTCATTTACATTTTATCTTCTTATAGCTTTACCCCATTTCACCCTATTTTTCATTTTATCTTACATCTCATTCCATCTCACTGTCATAACTCATTTCCATTTTATTTTTACATCCATATTTCACTTTTCCTTCTTTTCACATTCTATAGTGGATTCCATTCCACAGCTAATCTGATTCTGCAGTAACTTACTTATCAGCTTTGGCACAATTGTACAGCTTACAAATAAATCATGAATGCAGGGAAATTGAATAATCAAGTTTTGGAGATCAACCATGCTCAAAGTACCTATGGATCAACACCAAAAGAATTATCAAGAAAAAGGTTAAGTTCTAAAGGTAAAATGTACATTTATTTCAAATAGCAAGTCATAAACATAAGTCATGTATAATATGAATGATCATATGTCTCCTTAACAAGTCATCATTTGATTTAACTGCCACTTCATGATACCACATCTTCCACATTTGATACCAAACAGTCTATAATGATTTCATTATACCACACCTCTACTACATTCTCCATACTCTGTACTCAAATAGTCTCTAATAACTCCATCTATTAACGGTCAAAACTATGATGGACCAACGTATTCACATCTCTCCAAACCCTCAGTCTACTTATTCCACACAAACCCATAGTTATTTTTCACCATACCCGCAGTCAATCCATTTCATAGACTAGGAGAGTAATTTTGAAGGTTAGAAAAATCTATGAAACAGAGACCATGGGACTCCTTGTCTGGGCAGAGCCCGTAGGGGAAAAGTTTATGGAAGGGTACCCACAACTCAAGGAGATGCTGCAGAAGACTAGATGGCTCAATTTCATAGAAAAATTTGATGGATATCACAAGGATATCACAAAATATTTTTCTAGATCATTCGATGGTATAGAAGTAGAGATTATAGACATTAAGTTTGCAGTAACAGAATCTTACATAGTAGAGGCTACAGAACTGCCAAGACTTGGTGAGAGATGGTTCAAAAACAAATAATTTCATAGTGAATCATGGAAAGTAATCCTCAGGAACCCAGGTATGGATGTCACTATGTTTAGAAAATGAATTCCTATTTCAACACTTAAAAATAAATGGAGAAGCATGCTTTTGATATTACAAATATTTATTGCCTGTGAGGGAAGATTTGGATGCATGTATGTTTATCATATATGTTTATTGATGAACTTTCTAGAAAATGAAAACATCAACTTCCCTTTATTCCTTCTAAACAGTCTAAGGAGGATGGCTTCAAATGTACAGAAGAAAATAGAATCCATAGACACAATAATGTACCATCATGGGTTGGTAAAAATACTGGTTGAGTTTAATCTAAAAATAATAGGAGATACTTGGGAAAACTTCTTGATAAGAAGTTATTTCCAAGGGGCACCAGAATCACCTAAAGAGGGTAATGTCAAAAGGAGTAAGAGGAAAAATACCAGCATGACCATTCAAAGCAAACCTGAGTCCTCCACACAGAAAAATGATGAGGAGCTAGTCTTTGAGACAAAGATCAAGGAGTAGAGCAAGCAAAAAGGAAAGATAAAAAAAGAAAGTTGGTGGAATTACTGAGAACAAACCTGAATCTTCATTAAAACAAGATGATGAACAACTAATCTTTGAAAAATTGATAGAGATTAGGAAACAAATCAAGAGGAAGGAAAAGATAGGAAATGGGAAAAAGGGTACAAAGGAGGAGAACATAAGCCCCCTACAACTTAGAAGGAGCTCTAGACTTCAAGGTATGGTAAAGAAGGTATCATCAAAGGGAAGAGATTTCATAAATATAGAAGAAGAAACCCCAATACCATCTCCTGAAAATGTTCCATTTACATACAATCCTCAAAACTCTCCTAAACAATATTTTGAAGGCAACCCCAGTAGAGGATCCCCGGGCATAAACCCAGTGCAAAAACAAATTTATGATTACATAGAATCACTGGAAAAGAAAAGTGCCTCAATGGATCGAAGATCCTTAGCCAATCCAGAAGAACCTATCAGTCCACAAGAACCTCTGATTGACTCTCTCAAATAGGAAATCTATGAGTTAGAGATATTGAATAGGCATATCAAGGAAGAAAACGAAACCCTAAAGGAATTAAGCAAATTGGATAAAGCCATTCATGATAATAAAATACTACACCTAGGGCTATGGTACAATAAGAATAGGAAGTTGAAGAGGAAGAATAGAAACTTGAACAAAACAATCATCAACCTTAAATACAGACTTCTCATGAAGAAAGCCAGGATGGCAGTCAGTTCAAAGAGGAGCAAGAGGAGAAAGTTAGATGTACTAGTAGAGGTATCTGAGCAGATGCAATAGGAAAGAAGAGTTCACAGTTTTGGAAACATTGCATGGGGACATGCAATGATTTTGTAGTGTAGGTATGTTGGACCTCAAAATTACTCTCTCTTTGACAACTTTTCTCACTTATTTCTCTTGTTTTCCATAAAATACATATTCCCATCGCTGATAAATGATATATTTTGTCTCAAGGAAGACATTAAATGATTGACATGTTATACTTGTATGTTTTTGCTATTTGAAATAAGTGTTTTCAAATTGGTTGTGGAACGCAGCCTATTCTGCAGCTAACCATGTGTTTCATAGCTACTTGCATGGTTGAATAGGTTACAAGTGTCAAACGAAGAAATCGGCCACATGGGCATCTCTGGAATTGTCTCGACATGGATCCTATCCTAGTCACCCAACCCAAATCGACAAAAAAGCTAGCTCAAGGCCACAGTCAAAGGAGGAGTCAAATGAACAAACCTAAGAGCAATATGACTCTTTGTCCACTCTTCATGATTAATTAATACAATCTGACAGTTTTGTTGCAGCATTAACTCATATCAGCCACCGATGTTAATGATTTTATGCAACCATCTTGCTTGAATTAAAGTCACCTGTAGTTAATCAACCACTTACATAGATTTGTTGTAAAATCTGTAGACCACCTGTAGCTACTTTTCCTCAAAATCCAGTTATGAATGTTTTCTTTAAATACCAGTTGTATAGAACTGAGAGCAGTTCGAAGTTTTTGGATGTATTAAGCTCATACTTGCAACTCTATAATTTTGGAACTTGTTTTCCTATTAATAATATGCAGCCATGTTTGACCAAGTGATCATTTGAAAGAATATCTTCATCTAATTAACAACTCAACTCAGTCAGTTGCAGAGGGACCCTGCACTGAAGGATGTTTTTCTTTTTATTTATTTACAATTCAATTTTTAGTTTCATTATTTGCTTTTAGCAGTGTTTGTAACTTAGGTTGATTCGTTGTAGTTTTATTTTTTAGTTCTAATCAATAGCACAATGTTAGAATTCGATGGTGCAGTCTTGTTTCTGTAACCCATTTAATAAAAGAAACAACTTTGTTTTTAAACAGGGTAAGGTTGAAAGTAATGAGGATGCATTGTTGATTAGTTTACTCACTGTTTTTTTTTCTCTGTTATTTATTTCCTAGTTCAAATTTGCAATGCACTATGTGAATAAATGTTTTTGGTCACCATTTCAAGCTGATATCCATCCTAAACTAAATGGTTAAACATTCACTTTACATAATGGTTGAAACCAATCAGTCACTTTCTACATGTTTTATTTAGTTCTTTAGACCATAAAGTACAGAAAGTTGCTTGTATTCCATCTCAAGAAAGCTATCTTTCAAAATTGAAGGTTTGGGCAACTAGAAGTACTTCAGTTAGTTTCATTCTCTGTAATGATTTCAATTTTCCTTACAACTTCACCTTTTAATTTTTGACCTAGGATTAAATGACAAGATAGGATAGATGCTCTATTTTTCCTTCCTTTAACTTAGATTTTGATTAGTTCACCTTTAGGAAATTTAGACTCATTTCTCATAGTTCAAATGGTACAACATTAGGGATCAAAGAACAGAAACCCCCAAAACAATATAAAGTACAAAACAATGAAATAAGAAGGGTTAACTAGCACATACAATGCACTACACTTCATCAGCTTATGAGCCTCGGTTGATAATTTATGCAAATCAATTTAGGATACTAAATTGACAAAACAATTATAGACTCACCCCCCCGCCGCACACTCAGCTACAGGGGTCAGCGCACTAAACTACGGACTTCTAAGCCTTTGCGCACTCAGCTGCAAAGCCTCTACCTACACTACAACCCAAACTTAGACTTCTTCTCTAAAGCTATGACTCAATCCTTCATGATTATCAATTTCTTCATGTTTTTAAACTACTTAGAACTTCGATTTATTTATACAATCCCATGGTCTATGGACCATGGGTATATCTTCTACAACCAACATTACATTTCTAAAATAAGGACAGACAACCCTATGACTTTTTAACATCTACGTGCTTTGCGACCACAAAATGCAAAGTCTTTACATTTGGATTACAAAATTGGACCAAAATATGGGATTTTACCCCCAAAATTTCCCTTGGGTTATCACGCGCCCAACAATCATGCTGAATGATTTATATGTCATAATTTTGGACATGTTGTAGCAAGATGTAGAAGTGGAATGGTTCAAGCTAATAACGTCACACAGAAAGATCATCAGCTTCCAGGTAATTTAAGGGATATTGTTTTTCTTGCAATATGTTTGGTCACAAAGACATTAACTGTTATAGAGGGAATATGAAACATATAATATGTTATGCTTGTAACAAGTTTGGGCATATAGAAAAAGAATGCGGGAGAAAATTTCGGCCAACATACGATAAGGAGCAAACATCATCACACTCCAAGGTATGGAAGAAGAAGGAAGTACAGCTAGAAATATGTGGCATAGCTTAGTATACAGACATAACAGACTCAAGAGGAACTGAAAGTATGAAACTTCAGCGTTCTAATTCTCATACACATTTATCATGAAGACAAGTCATGTATATATGTGAGTTTGAAGCTGAACAGTCGCGTATATGTTGGTTTGATGAAGAAGCAGTGGGATAGGCTCAGAAAAATGATATAATAGGGTTTAGACAATTATCAATTATCTTTTCTGTCTTGATGGTTGATGACTACAGCTTGTGGATGTTATTTAGAAGTTATTTTGATTCTCATAAGTTTTTGATGACTTGATGTATATCTGATTGATGATGATGCCTTGATAATTCTTACCAATATATGCAATGATCATATATGACAATGAACATTTGGCACAAGTTCAGGGGGAGAATATGTTATGCTTCTAATAATTCATTGTTGGCATTATGTTTAGAAGTCTTTGGTACCTAATGATTCTTATCAATGGTGACAATGCTTATGTGGCTGAAGTGTTTAAATGATACATCATGTTGTGTTGTGATTATGAGTTGCTTATGATAAAGTCTAAGATGATACTTGTATTTCTTGGGTTTACATAGTTTTTATTCATATCAGATTTATGGATGATTGTAGATGACTATTTCAAAGACGCATAAAGTTCATATGGTGCATTTATGGTGTAGGATTCCCATAGTTCTTAGCTCTCACATGATATATTGGTTGAGGATTGTTTCTCTTAATGGTATCAAGAAAGTTTGACAAATGACTGTGAGCTCATGGGTTGCTAGATACATATTGCTATCTCTTTGATGAACACACCTTATGTTGGATACATGGATGATTACTTAGGTTGCATATTGATAAATATTGTTGGTTGGCCAAGAGAATGGTGTTATTGCAGGTCTCATGAAGACATAGCTATTTGAAGACATGGATATTTAGAGACATGGCTTACATAGTCACATAATGATAACTTCTTACTTTATGATGATAGGTTTGATACTCACATATGTTTATTATCATGGTTGATTCTTATCAGATGTGGGATGTTCCCTAGTGATGATACATGGTTGATATATTGAGGGTTCTTGTGGAAATATCACGCAGATCTTGATGATGATATTATGAATATGGTGTTTTCACATACATATGATATGATGTGAATGATTTTGTGTTACTACTTAGAGATATGACATATGCTTAGTTGATTCATGGAAGGTTATGATAAGGCTCTTTCTACTAAGGAAACGAAGCAAGTTGATCTTGATGAGATCAAGAGGATGAGTTAATATCTATATGCAACATACTTTGTCACAAGTTGATGATATTTACATTGTCATATCTTGGGAACTGATGATGGACATATACAGGTTGTTGTTTTGGATGTTGTTGACAAATTTTTATAGTGCAAATCATATATGGTGTATGATAGTTGTTGATGACTATCATGGTCTTGTTTAGATATTTGGTCTACAAATGTCATGTATATCACTCGATGCAAAGGTCATATAAAGGCCCATGATGTAATAATATGTATTTGTCAGTCATAGTCTTCTAATGAGTCCTTTTTGGTCATATTTGGTAATTTGTACCCCCACTATGCATGGGAAGGATGATGTAATAATTGCTATATTTCATTCATGTATAAACAATTGGCATATCTCCACTTGGTTGGGTAGATGAGTCAAATTTCGTATATCCCCACTTGATTGGGAGATTGATATATGTATGAGTCATTAATGATAGGAAGGTCATACTCACATAGTTGAGTTATAGTGTCATGTTATTCTTTTGGAAAATATTTTTGTAGACTGTGCATGTGCTCAAGGGGAGCATGGACAATTTGGTGCATCTCAAAATGTACAAAGGGGGAGTTTAATTATAGAATTTAGCTTGTGCCTAGGGGGAGCATGATCAATGTTCGTATTCAGCTCTTCAGATAAGGAAGTATTCATTTTGGTTAGCCCTTTTCCCTTGATAGCAAAAGGAGAGAATATCATGGTCCTCCCTTTGCCCTTGATGTCAAAGGTGGAGAGTATCTTGGTGTTGCTTAATACATCTAACAAGTTCTAGAGCTTGAAGTAATCAACGCCAATATGATTTCCATCAAGTCCAAAGGGGGAGATTGTTTCCATTATGATGCATGTGTTGTACTTGATGGAAACCCACTTGTAGAAGAACAACTCACTTGTATATGGTAATTAAATGAATCTACGTAACTAGATGAATCTATAGGAGAGATATCAAATGTGATGGAATGCATGGAAGTTGTGTTTACAGATGTGAAAAAATGTAGGGTAGTTCAAAGGAACCATTTCAGAAGTAATATGGCAAATCACTAACAAGTCTATTCAAAGGGAACAAAGTAATGGTACAAAAGAATAGGATGAAGGAACAAAGGACTACAGATCAGAATCAAGAAATTGAAGAAAGAGAATAGTTTAAGAACTATACACTGGTTCACCTTGTCCAAATAACCTATACATGTGAGATCACAGAACAAAAGAAGCATATATGTATGAACGCACTCTCATAGAAGGAAAAGCGTGTATGGGATGGAAAAGCAAGGTTTTGGTTTGAGGTATTGGTTCAAGGTTTTGGTCCAAAGTATTGACAAAGCATCGAAGTATATAAGGAGGAGAATATCAAAGGGCTAAGTGCACAAGTAATGAATATCTTATGAAGTGTTAGACCAAAGGAAAATATGCATGCTGTTTGTTTCTGATGCTTTTCTTGATCTAGACTAAGTATGCACCTAAGTGTTCGATGATGGATGAGATCTAATGATGGACCAGGATCATAATGACTTTTCATTATGTGATTTGATAATGGATAGGCTATATTTGATTGCTAACACACATTTTATCCTTTATATGTAATGATCTAGGTATGTCTAATGTCAGGAATTGCAACGAAGTTATAAGTAAGTATTTGCAGATCTATACGATGGTTTGCTTTGGTGAAGGAGTATCCAGTATGAAAATTTATGAAACGCGGTCCCTAGAGGTTACTGAGGGTCAGAGCCTCCAATGAGGAAGTCAAAGCTTCCTACCAAGAGTGGGTGGTGATTTGATCAGGGGGTTGGAGCTCCCTTCCAGTAGCAGCTAGATAACGAGTGAAGGTTGTAGCCTTCTGTAGGTCAGCACCTACATACTAGTAAACATATCGGCTAGTACAAGAGCTAGGGGGTTGTAGCTCCCTTCTAGTAGAAGCTAGAGAATAAGAGAAGGTTTTAGCCTTCTGTGGCTGGGTACCTGCATACTGGTATGAGTCTACACCAGTACAAGATTGTAAACAGATTACTCTTTATATTAAAAGAAGACGGAGACAACAATAGCAAGTGTTTTTTCTCCCACATTGGGTTTCCACCTTAAATCTTAGTGTTCATGTGTGTTGCTTATGTGTGATGGTTTATCTATTATTGCAGCACATGGTTACTATTTAATGTTTAATAAAGTACTGATGCACTGATTCAAGATCAACATATGATGAATTAATTGAATCATAAGTTCACTAGATATACGCTAGTTGCCTTATGAACAGTTGCATGCACACGCGAGTTCCATTCACTGAAGTAGCATATATAAATCTAATTATGGAAATGAAAAATTTATTGATTTGTAAATAATGATTCACCCCCCCCCCCCCCTCTCAGTATTATTCCCAACAGAAAGAGTTTTACATCTCTTGCCAAGTAGTAATGGAAGCGTACAGAAAGGATTTGATCTTTTGAAAAATGTGCAACAAGAAATGTTAAATTTAGAATGTGCTAAAAATAAACCTGCTAAAAATAACATGTCTAAAAATAGCAGTTTTTCCAATGAGGTCATTGGCCACATTGGGTGAGAGGTGAAACTGCTAAAAATAGAAATTTCTAAAAATAGCATTTATCGGTCCCTTCCTATTTATAGCAGTTCCTTATCTATCTATAGGAAGTAAAATTAATTTTGGTCTTAACAACAGTTGGAAATATTAATTAATTAATTCATTTGAGTTAATTAGTTAAGGAAATTAGAATTTGAAGTCGTTGTGAGCATGCACATGAGTTGTCCCACTGATTGAGGAATTTATCCTTAATTTCCTCCACTGATTGAGGGAATAAGTATGAGTTCTATAGTGAGAGAATTAGTTGACTTAGTGCTAAATAGTCAAGTCTAGTTAGATTATTTTAACAAGTTGTTAAAATAATAAAATATAGTTTGTTAATTTTTGCATGCATGTGACAACTATTGTTTTAGATAGTTGAGAATTCACTCATGGATAACTGTTGCATGTCAATTCTATCAGAGACCCAGTTGAGATCAGATGAGGGACAATGTACTATCAGATGCTTGTATATTTCTAGTAAGTATTCCTTGCATGGAGGAGGATTTATTTCCAAGAGAAATACGTATTATAAGAGACTGAAGGACTTGTGGCCTATATATTGAGGCCTAGGTAGTCTATGATCTTCATTTTCTGATTACAGAAAGAGCAGGATAGCTATCGAGCTGATTCTTTTTGTATGTTGTTGAGGATCTCCACTTGATTTATAATACATGGTTGGGGTTTTATGCTGGTGCTTTCCCCTAGATATATCTTGTGTTATGTGTGACTATTTCTCTTGATCAGTTATGAATGTTTCTACTTGATGTTGCTCATAAATTCGATTATTCTTCCACTTAATGTTTTGTAGAAGTAGAACAAGTATTATTCTTTAGGAAATTACATGTATAAGTTTGTTCTACAAGTGAAATTTCTACATTATCACCATCCAAATATTGGAGAAAAATCATCAAAGCCACATCCAAGTGCTTGATATTTAAATTTTCCGCGAAGGCACAGAAAGTTTCTATGTGTCTCTATGTTGATGTAACATATTCTCCATTAAACATGGGCAAGAGTTTGAGATGATCCTGATTCATGGCACTTAAAGGTTAAGGCAGGTCTATAGGAGCATATTTGTTTAGTAGGAAACCTGGAATACACATCTGGATTAGAGGTGGTGGTGACAAGTTTATTAGTGGTCTCTGAGCTATGACCAATTGCTAAACAATTGACTGATTTTGGAATGAGAAATTGTTCACACTGTGAGTATGGATCCTCTTGAGGACATATTTTTCCTCCTAAACTTAAGAAAGGGGAGGAAATGAGAAAGAAGGGGTGTTGACTGAAAATTATTCTTCCTCGAATTCCATGGAGGTGGCACTAAGTAGCTAACCACTTTCAAAAGGATATACTAGGACTCTAGGAGAAAACTCGGAGCAATGAATTATGGCTTTCTGCGAGCTATATGAGGATGTTTCAGGAAACGAGGAGACAGTACCTTCAAAATTGGGGGCTTTTTCCTTCCAAATCCTTCTGGATCAAATACAGATGGTTTTCTTTGTTGAGAGGTATTTGAACTTGTGTGAGGCCTCTTAAAATCTAGGGTGATGAACTTATAATTTGATTGTAGGGTCTCTAAGGTGATAAATCTTCGACCCACACATCTTTCCTCACCCTATCAAATAGTGTATGAATGTCCTTCCTAGGGGGAAAATTCTTTAATCCGTTCCCTGACAATGGCACCAGAAATGTTGTCACTCCTAGAGACAATCTCTGGGTTTATGGGAGACCAGTGCCTAGGACATCTGAATTAGTGTTGTCAAATTTGTCTTAAGGACTTGTAACACCATAGTCTTTTGCATGTAATTCAAATAAATTTGATTCAAAACCATTCCTAAGGATACAATGTGTAAACATTCACATACATAGGAACATACAATAATATAATCATCAATCGGTGTTGACCAATCTAGATTGAGAGCTTGTAGCAAATCAGTTTGTTAAGGTAGATGTAATTGTAGAAGAAATTAGTTCACTAATGTTTTACCTTTGAGAGTGGTCGTCTTCTCATGGGACAAACCTGCCTTACTTTTAGCTTCTACTAGCCTCTGATTGTATTTCTCCTAAGAGAGAAACTCCCCATGAGGTCCTCAATATTTAGGCAACCTATCTTCGAATATTATGTCAAATTCAACATTATAGGAGATCACTTCCTTTTGCACTACCCTGAGGCACTATTAAGCTCTAACCCTGGCTTCCTCTTTCAAAACAACTTTTGATATCTCCATTATAGCACTAACCTTGTTTTCCACATCGATGGGTCTTAACTCCTCAGTTGGCCTCTCGTTCACAAAGCAAATGAATTTCTTGGAAATTTGAGAATTATTTTCGCCTTCCTCTTTAGTATTCATGGTCAACTACTCATAATCCTTTCTTGCAACTTTTTGCTCATGTATTAATATCACATGTTCACATCTAAGATTCATTTCATAGATAATATCATACCATACCAGTTGTCTGGCTTCTAGAAGGAACATATTCCCCTTCATCTTTGACTTAAGCTCGTTCATCTCTTATGTTGTGGATTGTAGGTTCTTGTTGGCAAGTTCAGCATTTGTTACAGTGATCTGAAACCGTTTTTCTTACTGAGCCACTCTTGCATTTTCATAATCTAAATCCCTTTGTACCTTCTTTAATTCACTTTCCGATAGATGCACTTATGTTAAGGCTTTTGTGAGTTTCTCAGTTAGGTTCTATGGATCCTCGGGCACTGCCACCACACACACATGAGAGTTAATCTTTTCTAGCATTTATGCCACTACCTCATCACTTCTTTCCACCAACTCTTTTATCAGTTTTTCCTTTTCCATCTCGACCTAAGCTAGCTCTTTAGATTGAACATGTTCATTTCCCAGCATCTTTAACACGTGCCTTAATTCCTGGATCTCTTTCTAAGAGTGTTGAAGAATAGTTTCTACTATTGTCTTGTCTTCTAGGTTCATCCCCATCTTGATTATCAACTCCTTATACTTTCCTTCTAAAGATACAAGGCTCTAGAATTGGTCTTCTTCATTTTCACCTTATTTGAGACATTTTCTAATAATGTCTCAGCTTTGCTAATGGTCATGATGTTTTTGCCAAGATCATTGTACAACATCTCCCCCACCTACTTCTGAAGGTTTATTTTATCTGATAAAGGGACGCTTGTTAAGTTCAAAGAGACATCCAAGATTTTAAACTGATGCCCTGAAGGTAATGACTGAGTTGATGGGCGTTGTAATGAAATCCTCATCTAATCACGTTCCAGGTCCATAGTAGCCAGCAACTGTGTTTGGTGAAATGTTGATTCGAAAGAAATTATTCTTTGCATTCTTTCCCTGACCTTTTTGTTGTTCTCCTCAATGGCCTTTCCAATAGGCCAGCTAGATCTGGTGGAAGCATGCACTTTCCTCAAGGTCTGGGATGGTTAATTCTATAGTGGATGGATTTTTAGTTGGAGGTGGATCCTCTAGAGTAATCTGAAAACCCGGCTAATCTGGTTTTGTTTCCACTAGCCATATCACAATCGCTTCCTCTTATTTTGAGCCTTGATTCCTAACCTTCTTACTTATATGAGCTTCTTCCATCTCATTATCCCCACCTTGGTTAACGATCCTCTTTGACACTCTTCCCATGATTTCTAGGGATTCAGTCTCCATTTTTGTATTAAGAGGCCATGAATCAAAATTAGCTTTCCATTAAATTTTAGGCCTTGTCTAATGTATGTAAGTTGATGCTTTTATCTTTTCTCTCCTTTGTGCAATGATGCCTTAGGGATCATAATGTCAAGTGTCTCCTTTTTAAAAATCCATGGATTCAAGTAAAGCGTCAACTATTCTAAAAGCATGTCTTGTGTTCACCACAAAACGACCCATGGGTTGTCCCATTTTAAAAATGTAACCTTTCTTTGCAAGCACAAAGTGAAATAGGTCTACACTAAGGATCTGTCGAATGAATTCAAGGGAAAAGATTATCATAGGCATCAACACCAGCAAATGATAGGATGAATCTCACACTCATAAAATCTATCCTCTGTGTAATCCTCATAGAGGTACCAATCTCCTACCATAGCCTCTTTGCTAAGTACCAATACCCACCAAGGTTGGGTCTTCTTCTTACAGATATATTCTAGTCGAAGATGGAATTCCGATGTTTATTAGGAAACATTACATTAAGGCCCAAACATTCGAATTCTTCAACGTGGGTATACATAAATAGCTAGAGCGGAAGGGAGTAGTAGAAAAAGTAAGAAGAGACGGTGAAGTAATGAAGCTAGAAGCATATGGTCATAGATAAATAGAGTGATATATCGAGCAGATAACTAGTATGCTTCATTTTCTGTAGACATCTTGTGATGAACTTATTGATCGTGTGGGAGTTGTCTTCCCCAAACAAACATGTTATTGCAGACATAATAGGTCGAACAGACTCTCTAAAAAGGGTAATTGAGAAAGACTCATCAAGGGGTAGGGATTAGGCTCCTAGGGAAAGGGTTTTGTCCAAGAATTATTGTTGCTCATGAAAGAGGAAGATTAGTGAAGTGGTGAGTTAGGGTAGCATTGGTAAATCACTGCATTGCAAGAGAGGAAGGGAAAATTAGGGCCTTATTAATCAAATTGGTGGTTACCTCTAGTGTTCTAGTTCCTGAAGGAGAGACATAGTAATTCTTTTCATCTAGGTATGTTGTAGCAAGCTATGATATAAATTATGGGAAGTGATGGACTGAGGGTGCGATTTTGAAGTATAAGCTGGTGTAGACAACTCGAAAGGTGTCTTCTCTCCTCGCATGGCCGACAAATAGGTAAAAACGAAGGTAACCAAGATGATAAGAGAAAGATAGGTCTATAATTTGGCTTTCAAAGTCCATTAGGGGCTCAAGGTTAGAAGAAGAATTAACCTCACGGGTTTTAGGGGTTCGAGTGCCATTTGTTTCATTTTACTAAGCGAACAAAATACAAAACATAGGTGGTGGAGTGATGGGTTACCTGGAGCCCATATGTGAAGTTGAAAGCGATGTTGGGAGAAGTTCCTTAGGTGATCCAGGTACTTTGAGTGGGATGTGTTGCATTGGTGACCAGATTGAGATATTCTTACTGGGAAATTGTAGAGTAGTTCTTAGGAAAAGGGAATTTGGGGACAAGATACTTTATAGTAAGGAGGGGACATGTGGCAAAGTGATGACGTCAATGGTAAGAAGATGGGGACGTGGTGGCTGACGATTGGTCAGGAAAGGAGAAGCACATAGCAGAAGCGATGGGTTTATAAAACACTTTTACCTTTAGCGTTGCGAACGCTAGTCACAAGGGATGAATGGATGTAGTATGCCTGGAAGGTGGGCACCATTGTACTTTGGTGGTGAGGCCCATAGGTGGGTGAGCTCTTCTCCTCACCCCCATAATTAGTTTGGGCCATCGGAATTACAGCTGACTTTTCAATGTCGGTGCAGCCATGTTTATTAATCTCCATGCATGTTGCGTCCACAAAGTTGCTATTCTAGAGCATCGTTGGTCCGCAAGGAACAATGATCGTTGTGGAAGAGGCAAGGTATTTACCCATATAGTCGCTTTAGCTACAATTTTGACATGAACCCCCTAACATCATAACCTACCTTGTTGTAAATTCTTTCAATCATGCATTGGTCTCGAAACTTTTCATTATGGCGTGGTTCCTCCTTTGAATTTGATTAACATAGCCCTATTACTAACTTTAAAAAAAACTATTAAGGCTAGGGATAAAAAATACAACCCGATCCAGGAAAAAGGCATTGATGAATCCTTCCTCTGGATCCATCTAGCCCGAGCCATGGAGACAACCTCTATAATAGGTGCAAGAAGATGCTAGATAAGGAGGTTGAGCATCTCTAAAAAGGAAACCAAGGTTTCCTAGAGACTGGTAGTGCAAGATGCATAGAAAAAGAAGACTTGTTATGGGGGAAATCAAGTATAATGTTTATATCTCTCTTCTCTTATGAATTAGGCCTACCTAAGGGGTATATATATACCACCCCAAATTGGTTATTTCAGTTAGGCCCCTGGCTCCTGTAAGTGGGCTCTCGGTAAAACTTGTAAACCTTGCCCAGAGAAAAAAAAAATAAAAAACAAAAACAAAAAAAAACAAAACAAAAAACAAAACAAAAAACAAAACAAAAAACAAAAAACAAAAAACAAAAAACAAAAAACAAAAAACAAAAAAAAACAAAAAAAAAACATTTCATTTTATTTTTTCATATTTAAAAATGTATACTCGAGTATAGTGTTCTGGGACCCAAGTATGTATGCGTTTTTGTGTGGGTAGAATCACATACGGAATTTGAAATATAGTTTTTTAGTATAAATTCAAGTCAACATGGGAAAAGCGTTTGTTGAGGGCCATAAAAGAGCATCAGGTCTACTGAAGTGTTGAAATATGCTATAAAACCAGTTTCACTGCTCTTGCATCTATCACGTGTCTATCACATAGTTGTTAGGCCAATGCATCTGGAGCTTTCATGGATTCTTCAAGTATTTTCTAACGTATAACAGGGCTAAGTCCCCTGGTTGAAACTTCTTATTTTCTGTGCAACTATCATGCCAAGCTTTTTCACATATTTTCTAATCATTTTGTTGAAAACCTACAAGTGCGTGATCTTGTTCTGGCTACAACAACTCTTGAATTCTTTGTTCCACTACACTAGATTCAGTCTTTTTTGTGGATAGAGTAATGCATAGACTTGGTACAAGAAATTCCTTAGGAATTACTGCTTCATTTTCATATACTCTCCTGAAAGGTATTTTTCTTGTATGTCTCTTGTAAGTAGTTATATATGCCCAAAGTACTGCTAGTATCCTCAAATCCCAGTCATCCTATTTCACACTGCAAACTTTAGTTAAGGAATTCTCCAATATCTTACTAAATGCTTCAAAATTTCCATTAACTTGGGGATGATAAGGTGTGATTTTGTGATGATATATTTCAAACTCCTTAGTTAAGATAACAATTGTTTTATTTAAAAATTGGGCACCTTAATCACTCATCAGAACCATGGGACATCCAAACCTGGTCAATACATTCCCAGATAGAAATTTTGTTGTAGTCTTTGCATTGCCATCTTTCACAGGCACTACTTCTTCCCACCTTCTTAAATAATTTGTTGTGGGATTAATAATAATAATTCTACCTATTATCACTCCTTTTAATCTCCTAGGCTGAGGAAGAGGTAGGTTTTAACCCTATATAGAAATTACTTGCATACAAATTCTAAAAAACTCAAAAAATCAACAATAGTGAGAGCATAACACATAAACCACATATACACAAAGATTTCCCCTGGATCCCAAAACTGGTGTCAGGCCAGATAGTAACTCCAATAGATAGTAAAACTAATTCATTTTATTTCATTAGGTAGGCTATTGTTATATAAAAATGGGTGTGACTGCTCAGTTCAGCTTCTGATGACTGTTCACATTCCTAATTTAACTATTTACATAAATTCACCCAATCGTGAGGATTAGGTTTCAACATTCCCCCCATTAATCTGAAGGGATGTTGGTGACTCCAAGCATCATTCTGAACCTTTCAAGTTTTTCTCTTCCAAGCGCTTTGGTGAAGATGTCTGCAATTTTCTCATTTGTGGAACAATGACGGAGATGGATTGTTTTGGCCTCAACATGACGTCGGATCAGATGATATTTAGTATTGATGTGGTTTGTTCGATCATGGAACTTTGGGTTCTTGGCTAACTTTATTGCAGAGGTGTTATCAATCATGAGTGGAGTTGATTGTAATTGTTTTACCTGCAAATGTTCAAGAATTTTCCTGAGCCACAGAATTTCTTTTGTTGCTTCAGCTGCTGCCACGTATTATGCTTCTGTTGTGGAATCTGCTGGAACTGATTGTTTGCGTGATCTCTAGGAGACAGCTCCTGATCCAAGACTCATAGCATATCCTGAAGTAGATACCCCAGTTTCTTTGTCTCCATCGAAGTCTGAATTAGAGTATCCGATCAAACTGAAGTCGTCCACCTGTGTGTACTTGATTCTATAGTCTTGAGTTCCCTTCAAGTACTTTAGAACTCTTTTTGCAGTAGACCAATGTCCTTCACAAGGCGTTTTCATAAACCTGGAGAGGATTCCAACAGCAAATGAGATGTCTGGTCTGGTAGTAGTAAGGTAGTTGAGACTTCCTACAAGCTGTTTATACTTTGTTGCATCCTCAAATTCCTTTCCTTCAATAGATGTGAGCTTTAAGTTTTGTTCCATTGGAGTAGTAAGAGGATTGCACTCTGTCATGCCAAATCTATTTAACAAATGTCCAATGTATTTCTTTTGAGAAGAAATATAGACTTTGGATGTTGGGTTACTTCAATGCCAAGATAGTAATGAACATAGCCCAAATCAGTCATTTCAAAACTTTTCCCCAATTCCTTCTTTATGGATGCAATGTAGCTTTTATTGTTCCCTGTCATTAAAAGATCATCTACATATACCACAAGATATACAACTGTTTTGCCAACTTTCTTGACAAATAAAGTTGCAACATCAAG
>APFE030428767.1:91555-106949 GCA_000404065.3 Pinus taeda
ATCTTTACATTTTTGAAGAAAATCATGGATCGTACCATATTCAAGATTGTTCTATTCATTCTTTCAGCTACACCATTCTGTTGGGGATTATAAGGCACATTTGTTTGATGTTTGATCCCATGTTGGCGAAGATAGTTTTCAAATTAATTTGACGTGTATTCATTTCCATTATCAGTGCGAATAGACCCAATGTGAGATTGTGCATCATTTTCTATCCATTTATGAAAATTCTTGAATGTTTAAAAAGCATCAAATTTGTTCTTCAATAAATAAACCCAGCACATTCTGGTGTAGTCATCAATAAACGTCATGATATATTTATTTCCATTTGCAGAAGAAACATGCATTGGACCACATAAATCTGAATGAATGAGTTCAAGTTTCATATGTGCTCTCGAATGTGAATCATAAAAAGACTGTTTGCTATGCTTTCTTAGAATGCAAGAATCACATTGCTTAAGTTTTCTAGGAATTGTAGGCAAACCAACAACACCATTTTTCTTCAATAAGCGGAGACTGTCATAGTTCAAATGTCCAAATCTAGCATGCCATAATAAACTTGATGGAAGTTTACCTTCTTCATGATGAGAATTGTATGAGAGATGTTGTGCATGAGCAGATGTTCCTTGCAGTTTGAGAGGCCTTTCTTCTTCTATTCCCCTCATGACAAGTGAGTGATCAGATGCTTTTCTTACCTCAAGCTTGCCATCAAACATATGAATGGAGTTACCTTGCTGGCGGATGTGGACCAAGGACAGAAAGTTTCTCTTGAGCTGTGGGAGATATAGAACATGATCCAGAAGAAAGTCTGGAATACTAGGCAGTTTAAGCCTAATTGTTCCGAGCCCTGATGGCTTGATTTTTGACTGATCTACAAAGTATACTGCTCCATCAACATTGTCAGTGAAATATTCAAAAAAATATTTTCTATGAGTCATGTGACATGTTGCTCCTGATTCAAGCAACCAACCATTTTTCCAGGAAGCAAGTGAAGCATTAAACAAATCTTCATTTACTCCAATGTTACATTATGCCTCAACATAGTGAGCGGATTCAGGTGCTTTACCTTTGTCCGTATCATCAGTTTTACCTTTCTGTTGGTTTCTTTTCTGCTCAATTTTGTCCCATGGTAGCTCGCATGTAGAGGCATCATGTGATCCATTTCTTTTGTAGCGAATATAGTGTAAATCTGCCTTTTTGCCTTGAGAATGTCTGCCCCCCCTGCCTCTGAAATATCTTCCTCTTCCTCTTCGTCCACCTCTTCCTCTTGTAGAATCTTGAGTAGGATGCTTTTCTTTATGAGCAAGGCACATAGTTTCTTCAGAAGACTCAGGGATTGTCTTCTTTCCAAAAGCTTTTTCTCTTTCAACACACTTTTTCACAAGAGAGTCAAAGGTTATATCTTTGAGATTTCCATTTTCTTGCAAAGACTCAAGGTAATTGGAGTAAGTAGGATAAAGTGCCTTTAGGAAAGCAATAAGAGGGATATCCAACTCAACCTTAGTGGATTTGATATCATGCATTATAGACTTTACTTCAGATGCAAGAGCAAGAGGATCATTATTTTGCAGTTCAAGAGTGAAGAGTTTAATCATGATTTGGATGACTTCAAGTGCAGAATGTGAGTCATAGAGTTCTTTTAGCTTTTGTAAAGCTTCAAAGGCAGTTGAATATGATGAAATATGGTGACTCACCTCTTCATTTACAGATGCTGCGAATAATGCATAAGCTTTGTTGTTCTTGTTTTCCCAAATGACGAGCTCTTTGTCTGAGGTAGGCTTTAATGGGTCATTGTCTCCTTCTCCAACACACACTTCTTTCCACAACTCATTGAAGATGAGGGTGTGTTTTATCATCCGGGACCATTCAAGATAGTTCTCCTTGCCAGTGAGAACTATTCCTACCATGGAGATGATTGAATGCATTCTGTGAAAAAAAAAAAAAATTGCTAATAGAAAAGAATACTTCTGCCAATATAGAGTAATTATGTACTCAAAAATTTATGTGGGAAACAATTTTGGTTGTTTAATTCATATCACAGTCAATAATCAATCATTCATCGCGAGCTCTACAAAGTTGGAGCAGCAATGGAATCAACCGCGAGCTCTACAAAGTTGGAGCAGCAACGACATCACAATTTCAAAGCTCACTGAAAAGAAAAAGACCATAAATCCCTTTGATTATCTAGAACTTGAAGCCAGTAATAAAAAATATGGTAGCATTAAAGTCACTAGTAAAAAATATGGCAGCGTTAAAGCGCTGGACAGTGTTTAAAAAATATGGGACAGTGTTAAAGACATTTTAAAGACACACTAAAAATGCGTTTTCCAATCGATACCATATACCAGTCGATACCATTCAATATGATTTACATATACCAATCGATACCATTCAATATGATTTAAATATGGGACAATGTTAAAATGTTGCCCTTCAATACCACATTCAACGTTGGTTCGAATCTAATACCAATCGAATTTCGATACCATTCAAACGCAGAGACTCTTCCACATTCAAATGTTGATACTAGGAAGAAACGCAGAGACCCTTCCGCATTCAAATGTTACCATTCAAATGTCGATACCAGGAAGAAATGAAAATACCCCAAGAGCGAATTTCAGATATATGGAAATGAACAGAAGCCCGAGACCGATTCCCACGCCATTGATTCATGCTGATAACGTGAGCTATTGCATAAGGGAAGCTTGAAAAATGCTCAGTCGATCCTTTTTTAATCACTCTCACAAATGTAACTATTGGCACTCCATACAACAACAACGAAGTTATGTTTCACAATGCACAGTAGCAACTAACGTATCCAATGTCAGTCATCAACACTAAAACAGGAAATGACAACGCTATTCAAAAAAAATTAACGTACAGTGCTTCTGTCTGGACAATATGGACACATGCGGAGCACTGGAAAGGAATATGGCAGAGGTAGGTTATTTCAAGACAGAGGGGAATAAGGCAGAGGTAGAGGTAGAGGCCAGGACAGAGGAGTTACAGGAGCATAATAGCTAAAACAAGGAGCTGGCTCTGATACCATGTCAGGCCAGGTAGTAACTCCAATAGGCAGTAAAACTGATTCATTTTATTTCATTAGGTAGGCTATTGTTATATACAAAAGGGCGTGACTTCTCAGTTCATCTTCTGATGACTGTTCACATTCCTAATTTAACTATTTACATAAATTCACCCAACCGTGAGGATTAGGTGTCAACAACTGGGACTACCAGATTGATTTTTTTCATTATGTTCCTTTCAATGTTACAATACATATTTATACATGCCGAAGCATCCAATACCATGGACCAAAAACCATCGCGCCCAAAACTATGTGAGAAAACCATGCACAAAACCATAGGTAGGTCTGCCTACCTAATGTATGGTCCAAAACAATTTCCCCGGGGCATGGCCTTGAATGTCATAGAGGGGGGTGAAAAATCCCCGAATAGGGGGTGTTTCCAGGAAAACTAGTGCTTTTTCGATCTTCTAGTCCCAATAAGACGAGTAGCTATCTTAAAAGCAAACAATCAAAACAAATTGTGATTTCCTTTATGTATGATAGATAAGAGAGAAGCAAAGGGGTCCAATCTGGATCTTCGGCTTCACTCCTTGCTTGTTTCCTCTCTCCCTTGATAGAGCTTGCCACTCCTCTCCTACTTGTACCACTTTAGAGAATACATGTAGAGACAAAGTAACAAAACACCATCAAATCATCTCGATCTATAATATCATAAACAATGCAGAATCAGGAACACATTAACCATACAATTGCATTCACAAATACACTATTATATGGAAGAAAACTCAAAAAATTTTATTAATAGTAGAAGAGAAGATTACAACCTAGTTGTCTGATCCAGCATCATCCTTCCAAAATCAAAGCCCTCTTCACCTCATGAAAAGCAATATCACCCAACAATACAATGTTCCCTCTCAAAGAGAAACCAACAGCACTTCCTTACAAATTACAAAGTTCCTTCCTCTAGATCTCTCAAATGAGGGATCCATCTTTAGATGTCTTTCAAGGGTGTGAGTCAGCTCTGGGTTTCTGATTAGTGTCATTCCACTGATAGTTCTTGGTTCCACTTGGAGATTTCTTTGATCTCTTACTCATTCCTAGGCGAATTCCGAGAGGCAAGTGTCATATGAGAAGTTTCTAAGAGATTCCCTGGGCATCCATTCAGCAAACTGTCTTTGCCATTTGTCTATTCTCACTCATAGCACCCCACAGAAGGCTCTTTCAGTATGCATCGCACCTAGCTAGTGTAGCAGCCATTATGCATCACACCTTGACCATGGAGCAGTCAGTATGGTCCAGTTTTGGCCAGTTCTGAGTGGTTTTTCAAGTGGAACTTCTGGGAAATGATGTAATTAGTTGACCATGATCCTTTAGGGTATGAAACAACACTTTTAGGGGTTAAATATCCCTTGTTTTATTGACATATGTAATTGGGGTTGCAATGCCCAAATATGTCTATTCCAGTTGCCCCCTAAAGCATGAGGTCGTAAATCTTTTGATGTCGGGTGAAATGCTTTATCATGAGGATCCGAGGTATTCGAATTGGAAGGTGACCTGTATAAGATACAATACAATACATCATTATCATATTATTTTCATGATCTGGATGAGGTGGGCATTCCCATACTCAGCTTTATAAATTCATTTTCATGTACATAGACCAGATAACCATCTGCGGTTGTAGACTGGTGATTCTTTATATGTAGAGTCATCATCCTTTAGCTTGGATGATCATCTATGCATCTTCTGTGTACATTTGATGTCTTTATTTTCCTGAATATATCACAACTCAGATGGATGAAACTAGATCCAGGGTCTTCAAACTCGTTCAATCTTCGCCCGATGTACAAGTCGATCCATGTGAAAAGATGTTCTGAAGTCGAACATGGAAAGAAATCACTTGATTACCAGCCAATGATGTAAGTTGTTAACAGACGTGAGAGGAATCACCAATAATGATAATGACCCTTAAGGTACTACAGTACAATTCACATGGTGTGAATATATGATTCGATGTCGAACACCACGCAAAATATTTCGGTCGAAGGCCATTGATGTAAACCGATCTCCGGAAGTGAGAAACTTTCCATTGAGGCATGCAAACTTCAAAGTACTAAAAGGGTTGTTTCTAAGTCAACTTCTTGGATAATGAACTGATGTCAAAAAGAAGTGACCCGTCGTAGGAGGGCCTTGATGTATCCCACATCTATGACACGAAATGAAGAAAATGATTCTCTGGAGGTGAAAACAATCTGATGATACAAGGTTTAGGAATGGCGGTCATGAAAATGGAGGGTGAAGGTATTGCAGTGGATGAGGCGTTAGCTGGATGGTGAATTCTCTGAATGACTTCTCTTGAACATGTCAACGACACTGATATGAATTGGTGGCATTAACCCCAAAATATGGATGGTACGGAGGAACAATGGTGATATGATCGGTGAACAGAACAACCCAACCCGACTCAATCATGGTGATGGAGTGAAAGTATCATGTTCAAGAGCAACCTACTACCAATAAAATTCTTCAAGTTTTCTTCCCTTTTTCCCCAGTCATTACTAACTAGTACCTCTTTATTTTTGTCAAGCTTGAGGATGATAACATATGCTTGTTCTATAATTTTCCCTTCGGGCAAATCTGTCACTATGTTTTAGCGATCCTAGCAACAGTGAAACTCGTTCTTGTCTGGGTGGACAAGTTTATCGCTATTGTTTTAACGAGTTTAACGACAAGGATAATTCAGTCCTTTTCATGTTTAGAGAGTTTAAAAAGCGAAGAAAACGAAACTCCAGTGGTCCTTTTTCGTAGCATAATCCCTTAAGTCTGAAAAAGTATAAAATAATACGAAAGGGATGACGTTTTGATCGCTTTAGCGAGCCGAAAAAGACAAGCGCTAGATCTTTTGTTTGATAATCCCTCAAGTCCCAAAATATTAAAATGTACAGAAGGGATGGTATTTCCCCTTACTTTAACAAGCTGGAAAGGCCAATAGCTCGGCAATCTTTTCATATTTAACGAGTCTAAAAAGAGCTTAAAGAGACTCGTTTTTGAGGAATGAGTGGTGTTTTCAAGTAGCAACTGGTTCCAGGTAAGTTTGGAACTTCTCAAAACATGGTAGTGTGAAGAGGGTGGCTAATAGAACCGCTCGTCGCAGTTATTCCTCAAAAGGGTAAACAATCAAGTGGAAGCGTATGATTAGCGAAAAGAATGGAGGTGATGGAAGAACACAACCAAGGCTCAAAAGGCTGATAGCATGGCAATCACAGAGGTCGTTTACTGAAGGTGGATTCATTTTTTAATGAGCTTGAATCGGGAGAAACTATGCTCAGTGTCAGGTTTATTTTTTAATGAGCTTGAACCTTGCGGAAACATTACTCGTACCAGTAGTTTAAATATGTCTCTTATTAGTAGGTTCATTTTTTAGCAAGCTTGCACCATGCGAAACTTTGCTCATTGCCTTTTTATGTAGGCTAGAAACGACCAAACTACAAAGCTAACTACACTAAAGCTAAGGAACTACTGAGATTAGGTAGGATGGTTTCATCAGAAAATTAGACAAAACACTTCCTTTGGTCCGTCTGGTGTGCAGACTTTTGAGGACCAACTGTCTAACCTAAGAAGTTAACACTAAAAAGCTAAAAAGCTAAAAACACTAAAAAGCTAAAAAAAATGAAACTGGTCATATTTTGCTTGCATAAAAATATTTGCATGCCCCCAAGCATCAAGAAAAGGAGAGTTCCCATGCAACCATATGGAAGTCCCTACAGTTAAGCAGGATTATTTCTGTCAACAGTTAGACAAAAAACACTTCCTTGGCTTTGTCCATTGAAATAGACAAAGGTGAATGGTGTGAGCTTCCAATCACATAACCTACAAGGAAATAGCTATTTCAGACTGATCCCATAACCTACAAGGAAATGGTGTTTCAAACCAATCATATAACCTACAAGGAAATCTATCTTTTCAGCTGGGTTCATCTGTTGAAGCAGACCAAGGTGCATGCCCCTTAAGCTTCATTACATTCACCGGATTACTCGCCACAATCAGGTGGATGGAATGAAGGTTGAAGAGACATTCTTGATGCAAATATACCATTTAGGGATGATGTTTGACTTGTAGCTATGTTTGAACCGGGAAATGAAATCTGGTCGATAAGCTGTACCATTTTTCCTTCATGCGGGAAATACATCACTCAAAAGTGTGTGGAAACAATAGCTTCCATGCTATATATGTAGTCACTTCCAAGAAGTAGATTTTAATCTAGTGGTCCTTGGACTACCATCACGTTCAAGTGAATGGTTTTCCTTTCCAAAGTTATTGGCAACTTTGAAAGGATCCCTAACGGTCGACTGGTTCCTTTGTTAAAGCTTGAAAAATGTTGTGTAACAGGATCAAGCGATGGCGAACCAAGCACTTTCCAAGTAGTTGAGGAAAGGATACTCATTGAAGCCCCTTCATCTATGATAGTGCCAGACACAATCATTTTGTAAACTTGTACAATGATTCGGAATTGTACATTCGATGGAAGGCAAGGTCTCGCTAGTTGATTCCAATTGAAGGAAATGACTAGGCTACTTAGAGGGGGTACCGGATAAACGGCTGGATGAACCTCCTAAACTGCGGAACTTTCCTCCTATTGTAAAGGAACGGGTGGATTGCCCCCAAGTTCATGAGACTCTGTATTAACAAAAAGAATTTGAATGGTGTCGTTCTCACTCTCTTTGGAAATTGTATCATCTGAAAGTGGAGCTTTTGAAGGCAAGACTGGGTCGACTGCCATCTCGCCCTGTTGACTTTGGTCCGGTGTGGGCTCAAAAGGTTCACTTTCAATGATAGGCATTTCAACCGATGATTGAGTTATGTCAGTCAGATTTTCAACTAGTAATGGACTTGGTAAGAGTTTCTTGTATGCAAGTGGAAGTCGTTGCAGTAAAGCAGGACGATTATGTAAGATTCTCTTAGCCTCATCTAGAAAAGGACAACGGGGAAGGTGATGGTCTCCTTCACATAATAGACATGGAGTTTTGACATTTCCTTTCTGTCCAGGAACTTCGTTTTCACTAGTTGATGGTGTGCTATCAACATGATCGACAAAGGTTGATGACACCGGATGGTGCGAATGGGGAGACCATTCTCTCAAGATCCATGGAATGCAAGGACAATCTTGATGAAAATGGTTTCCTTTGCAAATTAGACAAACATATTTAAGAGATTTAATGTGTGGATTTTCACCAGGTGCTTCATTGTTGCCCCCTTACTTAACTGGCTTCTTCTTCTTCTTCTCCTTCCCTTTCTTCTTCTTCTTAGCCACTTGGGTACTAGTATCACTATTTTCACCAATCGAAGAGGAAGAAGGGGAGGGAGAAACAAATGAAGTAGAAGGTGAAGGGTCACTTTTGGTGTTAACTGGTTTCTAATTGGATTGATGAGGAATTATAGTGTTTTGAACGACAAAGATTGAGAATAGCCATACTGGTAGGCCAATTGTGATTCCCAGAAGGGACAATGTAGCCATATATGGAGCACCAATATCTCCCCAAGAAGAGAAAGGACTAGGATTCCCCCCAAGGGGAATTCCTTGATTGGTGGACTCCATTACCTCAACCTAAGATCAACGAAGGAACAGGGATATTATTTCGAATTAAATAAATTTGATGACGCTTTGAAACAACTTTTATTTTTCAATTTTTAAGAGTCGAGAAAAAGATAAAGATGAATCTAGTCCCCTTTGATTTTTAATGAGCCTGAACTGACAAGTGCTCAAATGGACCTTTTCTTTTAAGGAGTCGAAAAGGAACGAAAGTGACTACTCTAGAAATCTAGATAGAGGGATTACCAAACCAATCGCAAAACTGCAATATACACCTTGATGGTAAATTAAGGAAAAATTACCAAGGACTTTATGTATATTAATGAATCTTCCCGAATGTTGTGTTCAGTGCATTGCGATTGATAGGGTGGCTGACGCAGCTTCCTAAGGATAAAGGATATCAGCCTATTATGGTCTCCCAATATATACTCAACGGTACGACAAGCACAAGTCCGTACTAGCACTTGTCGTATCAAAGAGGAGGAATCACCCAACCTTCAATGGAAATGATAGTTACCAAGTTTTATGACGTCGGAACACATCTCTAGCCTAGACTTCTAGATGTGTTGCATTAGGTTCCAAAGAATTTTTATGTTCATTGAGATTTATTTTAGGGTTGATCTTTTTTAGAAGTTTGTCTTTCAAGGTTCACCACGTGATGTAGATGTAAAATTTCGACATATACAATCTAAAATGATAAACAGTCATTTATTTTCTTTTAACAATGAAAATCCTAGCTACTAAGGAAAGAAGAGTACAATTCTTTCAACAAAGAGCAAAGAGCACACACTAAATGCATTTGTCCTAAATCATCTTTCGCACATAGTCTAAATGAAAATGCAAATGTATGAATTTGTTTTTCATTTCCTTAATGTGAGAATGCCAAAAAGGAAAACTAAGTATAGATCTAAAATATTTTCTTCAAAGTGACATTTCGACAATTTCTTTTCAAAACGAAAGGAAGGCTAAAACTACACTTTTCGATTTAGAGGAGGAAGACTATTTAGAGGAGGAAGACTTTACAACACTCTTCTTTTTGACTCAAAATGACCGCTAAGACACTTTTTGCATCAAAAATGATAGTTCGATTAAGCTACTTTTGATAAACAAGGACTGTAAATGATGGACAAATACATAAAAACATTTACAAATCCTAATCAATGGACGCTGAATAATGTAAAGGAAGGAGGCTTTAGCAATGAGATACTGATCATAAGCAGCAACACAATCAAATAGAGCTGAAAATAAGGAGAAAAAACCCAAATTTCAAAGAGAGAAATAGTATTACTCAGTCATCACACCTGTACTTAAGAGAAACAGGGATGCATCTCACCTGCTACACACAAGAGGTGTGATGCATACAGGCTTCCAGTTACAGATAGTGCGATGGGCTAGGGAGCAAAATTGAGTTGGGTTTTTGGTCAAATTTGCAGTTGAGTTCGGGGATTTAGGCTGAGCTATTATGAATAGTAAGAAACAAAGTATAGGGGTATGATCTTAGGAGGTTATTGAGCTACCACAAGGGTGCTTAGAATGTTTGTAAGTCAGATGTTCAGTTCATAAACCAACTTGGAGATTGACTGAAGCAACATTCATTTACTTTGCAATTGCATAGCAAGAGCAGTTCGAAGGCTATCTGGCTAACTTCAGGCTCCGTCTGTAGTTTATAAAGAAAACAACAATAATAAACAAACAAAATATTCACTCCCCAGTGGTATCACTATTTTGTTTCTGGGAAAACTAGTGTCTTTTTAATCTTCTAGTCCCACTAAGATGGGTAGCTATCTTAGAAACAAAAAATCAAAGCAAATTTCCTTTATGTATGATAGATAAGAGAGAAGAAGAGGGGTCCAACCTGGATCTTCGGCTTCACTCCTTTCTTGTTTCCTCTCTCCCTTGATAGAGCTTGCCACTCCTCTCCTACTTGTCCCACTTTAGAGAATACCTGTAGAGACAAAGTAACAAAACACCATCAAAGCATCTTGATCTATAATATCATAAACAATGTAGAATCAGAAATACATTGACCATACAATTGCATTCACAAATATCAAGATTCACAAATACACTATTATATGGAGGAAAACTCAAAGAATTTTATTAATAGTAGAAGAGAGGATTACAACCTAGTTGTCTAATCTAGCATCATCCTCCCAGCATCAAGCCCTCTTCACCTCATGAAAAGCAAGATCACCCAACAATACAATGTTCCCTATCAAAGAGAAACCAACAACACTCCCTTACAAATTACAAAGTTCCAGCCTCCAAATCTCTCAGATGAGGGATCCATCTTTAGATGTCTTGCAAGTGTGTGAGTCAACTCTGGGTTTCTGATTAGTGTCATTCCACTGATAGTTCTTGGTTCCACTTGGAGATTTCTTTGATCTCTTACTTATCCCTGGGCGAATTCAGAGAGGCAAGTGTCATATGAGAAGTTTCTAGAAGATTCCCTGGGCATCCGCTTAGCAAACTATCTCTGCCATTTGTCTATTCTCGCTCATCACACCCCATAGAAGGCTCTTTCAGTATGCATCACACCTGGCTAGTGTAGCAGCTAGTATGCATCACACCTTGACCATGGAGCAATCAGTATGGTCCAATTTTGGCTAGTTCTGAGTGGTTTTTCAGGTGGAACTTCTGGGAAATGATGTAATCAGTTGACCATGATCCTTTAGGGTATGAAACAACACTTTTGGGGTTAAAGAGCCCTTGGTTTATCGACATATGTGATTGGGGTTGCAGTACCCAAATATGTCTATAACAAGGGGTGATCCCACCCCTACTGCACCTGACACAACGAAGGGGGAACTTTCCACCCCTCTAACCTCCCAGTTTAACTACTAGGGCTAGTCTTGGAAAGAATATAACACAACCCAAGATTCTCCCACTTGTTGTTTTATTTCCACACGAGGCCATAGGATAGCTTAGTCATTGATCCAACCTTGCAACGCCCATTGTTTCTCAACACCAAGAGAACTTCTCAGGGCTCACAGATTTTCTCAATGCATTTGGAGTATCCTTCAAAGTGTCCACCTTTACCAACAACACCTTTTTCTCTTCTACCATATCCCTCACAAAGTGATATTGTACATCAATGTTCTTTGTCTTTGAATGATAAGCATGGTTCTTTGCCAAGAAAATTGCACTTTGGCTATCATAGTCTATCCTTATGGCTCACTATACTAACCCCATACTTGAACACAATCTTTTCAACCAAACTACATCCTTGCTTGCATGAGTAGCTGCCATGTATTCTACCTCTGAAGTTGACAGTGCCACTACAAATTGTATCTTACTCATCCAACTAACTGCACCTCCAAATAGGTTAAATACATACCCACTTGTAGATCTTCTCTGATTTATATCTCCAACACAGTCTGCATCAACAAAGCCACAAATGTTCAAAACTCTATCCAATCCTGGTCGTCCTTAGTAGCATAAACCATAATCACTACTGACATGCAAATACTTAAAAACTCACTTCACTATTGTCCAATCCTACTTCCCTAGTTTTGAAATTAACCTTCTCAATACTCCCACTGCATGTGCAATTTCTGGTCTTGTATGGAGGATTGCATACATCAAAATACTGAATAGACTTGCATATGGAACACGAGACATGTCATCTTCCTCTTCTTGTGTTTTAGGACACTGTTCAGCAGATAACTTTACACCTACAGGAATAGTAACCTTCACTGGTTTACTATCCTGCATATTGAACCTTTGCAATATTGCCTTGCCATACTTCCTCTGGTTTAACCAGAGCTTCCTCTTTTCCCCATCTCGCATAATTTCCATGGCCAAAATATAGTTTGCAGCACCAAGATCTTTCATGCAAATTTGGAGGAAAACCGGGTCTTCGAATCCTAGATAATTTCTTTGTCATTTCCAACTATCAACATATCATCCACATAAAAGAACAAATAAATAACACAACCCAACATTCTCCCACTTGTTGTTTTATTTCCACAGGGGGGCATAGGAGAGCTTAGTCATTTATCCAACCCTGTAATGCCCATTGTTTCTTTACACCAAGAGAACTTCTCAAAGCTCACATATTTTTCAATGCATCTACAGTATTCTTCAAAGTGTTCACCTTTACGAGCAACACCTTTTTGTCTTCTATCATACCCCTCACAAAGTGATACTTAATATCAATGTGCTTTGTCTTTGAATGATAAGTAGTGTTTTTTGCCAAGAAAATTTGATTTTGGCTATCATAGTCTATCCTTATCGCTCCCTATACTAGCCCCATACTTGAACACAATCTCTACAACCATACTACTTCCTTGCTTGCATGAGTGGCTACCATGTATTCTGCCTCTGTAGTTGATAATTCCACTGCATATTTTTTCTTACTCATCCAACCAATTGCACCCCCAAATAGGTTAAACACATACCCTCTTGTATATATTCTCTGATCCAGATCTCCAGCCTAGACTACATCAACAAAGCCATGGATATCCAAAACTTTGTCCAATCCTATTCTTCCTTGGTAGCACAAGCCATAATCACTACGCAAATACCTGAATACCCGCTTCAATGTTGTCCAATTTGCCTTGCCTGGTTTTGACATAAACCTTCTCAATACTCCCACTGCATGTGCAATGTCTAGTCTAGTACATACCATCACATACATCAAGCTACCAACTACACTTTCATATGGAACACGGTACATGTCCTCTTCCTCTTCTTGTGTCTTGGAACACTGTTCAGTAGATAACTTTACACCTACAGGAATAGGAACCTTCACCGGTTTACTAACATGTATATTAAACCTCTGCAATATTGTCTCGACATACTTCCTCTATTTTAACCAGAGCTTCCTCTTTGCCCCATATCACTTAATTTCCATGCCCAAAATATAGTTTGCAGTACCAAGATCTTTCATGTCAAATTTGGAGGACAATTGGGTCTTCAAATCCTAGATAATTTATTTCTCATTTCCAACTAGCAACATGTCATCCACATACAAGACTAGATAAATAACATGGTCACCAATTAATTTAAAATACACACAATGATATACTTTGCTTCTGGTGAAGCCAATTCGTCATATAAATGTATCAAATTTCTAACACCACATCCATGGTGATTGTTTTAGCCCATCGAGAGACTTATTTAACTTGCATAACAGTTCTTTCTTACGCTTCACTGCAAATCCTTCAGGTGGCTTCTTGTAGATCTCCTCTTATAGATCCCCATGGAGAAATTTTGTCTTCACATCCATATGTTCTACCTCAAAATCAAAAGTAGCAGCAACAGATAAAAGTAATCTAATAGAAGCTACCTTGGCAACAGGAGAAAAAATATCACCAAAATACATTCTCAGCACCTGGGAATAACCTTTTTCTACCAACTGAGCTTTGTATTTATCCACTTTTCCTTTTGCATTTGTCTTCTTCTTGAACACCCATTTGTTGCCAATGGGTTTCCTTCTTGCTGGTAACTCCACCAGATCCCAAGCCTCATTTTTGTGCAAAGATGCCATTTCATCAACCATGGCCTCTTTTTAGAGTTTTCCATTCTCTGAATCTACTACTTCCTTCACAGTTCTGGGATCATCATTAGTAATAGATGAAGAGAAATTTGAACAGAAATTAGATGGACTATACTTTTCTAGTTGTCTCCTTTCTCGAACTGATCTTCTCACAACTGGAGTTTGTGGCTCTTCATCTTCTGATTCCTCTTCTATTGTAGAGTTTGATTCTTCCTCCTTTAGCTCGAACTCTATCTTCACATGTTCCTTTGATGGAACTTCATGTTTAATAACATTTTTCACCTCTCCAAATACCACATATCGGCTATACACAACCTTCTTTTTTACTGGGTTCCAAAGCTTATAACCCTTTAAACCATCCTTATACCCAATAAAGATGCACTTTTCATAGTTACTATCCAACTTTGTTCTTTTCTCCTTTGGAACATGTACATATGCATCACATCTAAATACCCTCATATGTGAAAGAGAGGGTTTCTTACCAGTCCATACCTGTTGTGGAGTCTTATCCTCCAATGCTGATGAAGGTGATCTATTGACCAAGTAACATGTTGTCTCCACCATCTCTACCCAAAATTCTTGTCCTAACCCAACACCACTGAGCATGCTTCTTTCCATTTCCATCAAAGTCTTGTTCATTGTTTTTGCAACTCCATTTTTCTCAAGTGTGTATGGAGTAGTCTTCTGTCATGTTATACCACACTTCTTATAGAATTCTTCAAATTTCTTGCTGCAAAACTCTCCACCGTTATCTATCCTCAGCACCTTTATCTTCTTCTCTATCTAGTTTTCCACCAGAGCCTTAAATTCTTTAAACTTGTCAGACTTCAGATTTCTTCTTACAAAAATATATCCATGTACTCCTTGAGAAGTAATCTATAAATATACATAGTACATAGAATTACCCATTTATGGAACCTTCACAGGTCCAATACCATCATTGTGCACAAGCTCTAATATCTGTTTCACCCTCTTACCACCAGAGGGGAAACTCACCCAATTTTGCTTCTCATATACACAATTTTAACAGAAATCAAAATACATAGAGATATTAGTCATAACTTCTACCATACCTTTACCATGAAGTATTCAAAGGCCCTTCTCTCCAATATTTCCAAGCCTTTGATGCCATAGCATGGTCTTTTCTCCAGAGACCACTAGATTTTCTGCTCCACTTTCAGGAACCACAAAACTGTTGTACCCATCAATAACAGTGCTACCTTGTAGCTTGTATAGAGTTCCAATCCAAACTCCCTGCATCAATACCAGTGCTCCC
>APFE030428767.1:137080-175345 GCA_000404065.3 Pinus taeda
CTAACACCTTTCCCTGCTGAACTGAACATGCACTGACATGCAACTGAGTTAACTGATGTATTCTATAGTTGCATTATGAGTTAATAACTTGTGAATTAATTAATAACTAATTCACCCAACTCATCTCTAGTCTATTTTCCAGTAGACTAAATACAACCAGTTTAACAAAGCTAAACTGAACACAACTCCATCAACTGCACCTCCAGTCCACTAAACTCAACTCACTTGAGTTCTAACTGAAGTCCTGCATGCAAATATTAGTCATCCCATAGGTAACCACGTATTTCCTTCTGGAATCTGCATGTACCACATCCGTAGCTCATCCTGAAGTGCTCCAAGAGAATAAGACAAAGTTTATAGTCTAAATATTATTATGAGCTAATAATATTTGACTGTTCTATATTTAGACTGAGCAGTCACTCCGCTGTAGTGTCACTCCGCTGTGGTCTAAAAATAGAAGTCCATCTATTTTTTCCAACTTGATCAATCATCCATAAACAACAACCTGCAATCCATAGACATGATCCATATGTCTAAAAATAGACATAGTCTAAAAATAGACTTGCGCCAAAAATAGCCTGCGGGCCCACTTAGTGAAGGCGACTCTTTTCACTAAGCTCCATCATCTTGTTGCAATCTCAACAGAGTATACATGCCACACCTTAGAGGAAAAGGAGGCCAAACTTGCTCCTTTGAATTCCTCAAAGTCTTTGTAGCTGATGCAGTTGTAAGCTGATATGCTATCTCTCGAGCTAATAGTTTATCTAGTATATACAAGGGGAGGATATCAGGCCTGGCCTGACTACTGAAAAATCTTACATAAGCGAATTTTTCTTCTCCAAACCAGGTTCCTAAGCCTATCAAGTCAATCTCTGCCTGAGAGGAGATCTTAGGAGCAAGTCTATCAAAAATTGCATAGTAAATAGGTAGCATGAATCCATTACAGACTTGATATAAGTGGTGTTTATAATGAGCTTTCCATAATTTCTGGTGGTAGATATGAATGGGCATAGAGTCCTGTGGAGTCCATCTCCACCCTAACATAGGAAACTCAGAATTAAAATAGAGATTGTCTAATTTGTAGGCACTAAAGTAAAATGGAGGGATGAACCTATTGGTAACACGAGATTTGTTTCTGAAGTCAAGAATAGTTGTAGCTAACTTATCCGATAATATATTCCCCCAATCCATGATTTCACTATTACATGTTGCTTCCATCAAAGGTACCATCTCTATGGAAAATTTTGAAGAATCATGCAATCCCCACATTCAACACATCATGGCTCCAGCATAACAATAAGGAGAACATAAGGAATTGACGGAGTACTTACCCGAAGACTCATGTTTGTGTTTTGCCAGGTTCTGTCTCCATTCCCATACAGGCTCCGACTCATTTTCATTCTCATCTCTAAACTTCTCCAGGAATGCTTTATTATACTTCTTCTCTGGTTCGGGAAAATGGTACATTTGTCTCAAATCATTGGGCTAAAATGGACCGAATACTCTCCCATCAATAGTGCAGAATGTTCTGTTCGTAATTGGAATTTCTTCAATGGCCCATCTCACTGCATCTATATATGGAAGAATTTGCTCTCGAGCCGCTATCTTGTGCAGATAGGAATCAACCAAATCTTTTAGAGTAGCATCAGAATTCCGGATTGAGCCTGTTGTAGCTTGTACCGATGTTTGCTGAGGTTCCTCGGCCTCAACCAGGTTGTAAATGCTCTGCCAAGCAATATTGTCGAGGCCGAGACATGTCGTATCTGAGATTAATCCCTTTTTGCTTGGTCCCGAAAATCGGTGACATGTTGTTCTGTTACCGCAGAAGCTGAAGTTGTTCCAGGTTTCGTAGATTTCTTCCCCATTTGGTCTAAATTTGCTTCTGCGGAAAAGCTCTGCACAAGAGATAAAATGAACGTAATGCGGAGAATAGATGGCGAAAACCAAGTATGGAGGAATTGTGCCAATCAATGAATAATGGAAGATTATCATAAGGCTCCCGCGGATACAATCTCTGAAGGGATTTAGGCATAACTGCTCCATTAATTGGCCGTTTAAACCTGTCAATCATTTAAATGCTCATTATATCCTTTACTTGCCGAATAATCGTTTAAGCGTGGATTTGATTTTTTGGCGGTTGGACGCAAGTGAATCACTATCGGGAAGAGGAAAGGCTTTTAATAATAATTAACATAATATACCGAAGCCATATCAATCCTTTTTTAAAGTCATACTTGGCTTTATCACAATCGGCGATCGGAGGAAGCCTTAGGCAGTTTTATTTAAGTTATTGTGGAATCCCTGATCGCTGATAGCGATATCACTTAACTCGCATCGGGAGCTTTAAGGAGGAGATTTTCGTTATATTCATATCACATTCCCCGATTGTTGATAGTGATATCGCATCAGAGCAAGGAGAGGGGCCTTTTGTTGTTTGTTTTCCCGATAACCGATGGTTACTTGCACTTGTCGCATCGAGGAAAATAAATGGGTCTTTTTTATGCATCCTTTGTTATTGCGATATGTGATCTTGCGATCACTTTATCGCAATAATAAAGAATTATTCGTTTTATTATAAGACCGATTATTTATTAACTCAAAAAGGATTTTATAATGTTTGTTTTGTTTTCGGACCTTTAGAGGAGTGATAGGTTAATACCAATTTAATCTAAAAGGGACCCATTTCATATTATAGTTTTCTAAAGTAAAATTTTATGAAATGGGGGGTTGTTGTATAGCACAACAGGGCCTTATCCCACTTCAATACTAAGTCACCCATAACAAAATTCTCCATCCCTGCATATTTCATATCGAAATAATGCTTTATACGATTTTCTTGCATGACCAATCTTTCTTTGGATTTGAGCCTTAGTGTTAACTAGTCCTCTGAAATGATTTTGCAGGTCATATAGTTTTTCTAGAGAAACCACACCTTTAGGCATAGTATTCCCTTTCAATGCTTCAACCACTTCCTACAAAGCCTTATCGTGCTCATCTTCTTTAGTAACCACATCTTTAAACACATATGTATTGGATTTCTTATGGGTTAATGCAACCCACAAAGTCTATTGCCCACTTGTCAAAGGATTCAGAGTAATTTTAGGAACTAGGGGCATTTCACCTTGTTTAGAAGGTCTTCCTACTCATTGAACAACATCACAACTTGAATAGAATTCTTCAGCTTCCTTATGGAAGGTAGGCAACCACAATCTAGAACACAAAAGATTTTGCAAAGTAACCTTTCCTACATAGTACCCACCTACAACTCCTTCCTAAGCTTGTGCTAAAATCATTGGTTGTTCATGTTGTAATACACATCTGTACAATATTCCATCGACTCCCAACTTATATAAATATCATGTTATCAACTAGAAATCTACATATTTTACCACTGCTTATTCTTTGAGTGTAACAATATACTCTGTTGGAGCAATTTTTATGTTTAGAAACCGTACAATATCAACAAAATAACCATCCACCGTTGTGATCTATGTTCATTTGGAAAATTATCTTCGATATTCCTAGATTCCTCTCTTGTGGTGATCCTTGACAAATGATTTGGACCTACATTCACCTTCATAGGCTTGACAACTACTTCAAATTTTTCCTCCTAAAACAATAGCAAACATCTACTTATGTGTTTTCCCAATACTATCTTGTTAACTAGATACTTCAACGCAAAATGATCTATGTACAACTTTGTTATACGCCATTTTTTCACATTCGATCAGTGAGCCTCCTAATGGAATCAATCAACATCCTATTACCCCTTTTCACCATCCTGCACAAAGCCTTAAGCATGTACCTTTCATTTCCCATAATTTCAGCCCTAAACTGCTTCATCTGAGCCAGTTTTAGGACCAACGCTCCCTATAAGCCTAATGGGGTGAGTTCACCTATAGGTTTCTCCACTGTGGCCTGTGTTGGTCACCAACAGTTTGCTCCCCTTTTCACCTACGTTGGTTCTATAAATTGAGGAGAATAATCAGGATTCCAGAAGCTTCCCCTTCTAGGAATTTCCAGAAGTTTTTATAACTACTTACCTTGGATAAAACATTATGATCCTATCCTTCCCTACGTTGGAGTTTTCACCACTTATCCTTTGATATTATCCCTCCATCGAAGGTGTATCTCTTACCTTGGATTGGTAATTAGATAAGAACTCCCAACTTACCTTCCTTCTCTATATATTCCCAACCTTATATGTGGTTGGGGGTTGGCTTTTGGAGAGTGATTCTTCCCTTATGATATTGTAGTGAGTGGTCATCATCTCACTCGTTTAGGGTGATTGGATGTGCATATTGTGAAAAAGAAAGGACAAGTCAACAACTTGGAGGATTTCTTCTACAATATCAACTTCTACTTATGGTTGTAGTCTCCTTCCATTTATATTAATGAAAAGAATTCATTGTTTTCCTATATGTGATGTTGTTATTATTTCACTTAATTCATACCATGTTGGTCTATTGAATGAAGTATTTAGATGATACTGGATAGATATCATAGTTTCTTGGTTTGTGTTATCTAACTGTGCAGGTTCTAATTTTGGCATTCGAAGCTAGTATAGGATCTTCCAAGCTAAAGAAGGAGCGAAGTATGCAATGGATTCCAGGTAAGCCTCACTCCATAATCTATTTACTTTAAGGAAAATCATTGTGTTCCTTGTCTCTATCTTGTTTTAAGTTAGCCACCGACCCTAGGGAGATGCTTTTGTATGCAATCGTAACTTTTGTATAAAAAATTGGTGACCATACTAGGGAACGAATTATTCCCTTGGTGATTTCCTTGTCCCTTTTTTTTTATTACCTCCTTAACAAACCCTTTTTGTATCATCCAACCAAGAAAATACCTAGGAAGTGATTTAATTGAACCCTTTTTGCAATTTTTTTCACAGAATCCTCTTTCCTAGGCCCAACGCACCCTTTGTGGCTTTGACAGAGAGTTTCACCTCACCCTAACCCACTCTGCAACAGCGTTGCAACACACTAGTGCCTCTTTTGCACCATCATTGGCCCCTATTTTTGCATGAATTTTGCCTTGGTTCTTAAACCAATCTTTGGTCAACCTAATTCTAGTTGAACTTCCCTAAGTCTTCAATGCTTTGTGGTCTCTTTAAAGCCTCAGTTTTGTTTGCATTGTGTTGTTTTCCCTTGGTAGGAATTGGTTTTGATTTTTCTTTGTTCTTATCACTTGCAAACTGATTTCATTTGATTTTTGGTTGCTTGGATGAATTGTTGTTCTAGTCCTAATTTTGAAAAGTGTAATTGAATTAGTAATTGAACATTTGCATCTTAGTTTTTTTCATTTCAATAATTAAGTGTGGTGAAAAGAAAAATTTTGCATTGACATTTAGGGTTTGTATCTGCATTAGCATTGAAACAATTGCATTGGAAAGGAAATTGCATCTTACATCTTGTTTGCTACATATTGTGTGTTGCATCTTGATTGTTCCTTCCCATCCTTAGCTAGATTTTCATTGAAATAGAAAGGATTTCTATTTTCTCATGCTATATTTTAATTTTAGGACATCCAGGTGACATTTGTGATGAGCCCAAAAACTTAAACATAATCAAATATAAACAGTAAAATTTATTAAATCAACCTAAGGATCATTTGTAACATTAATGCAAACATTTAGAGGTCTAGGCTAGAGGCGTGTTCTGGCATCATGAAACATAGGAGTTGTCGTTGTTTGTTAGTATTTCATCCTGGGGGTGAAATCTTGTTCCACTTATGTGAGTCTATAGGATCATACTCCACGTACCTTCGAGTATATTAGTGGTGCTCCACGCACGTAAATTATATGGGAATGCTCTCATCAAATGATTACACATTAGACAACACTACTATGAACTTCACTCTCACATATCATTACATATATTTTGGGAGTCCCTAATAGGTTTCTATCCATCCATAGGTAACCAAGTATGCCACCTTGTATACCATGATACATCGAACACAACATTCAGGGAGATTGGTTGTCGTATGTTAGGATCTTGGTTTTCCAAGGTGTATGTTGTAGTTCACGGTTTCTTAATAATCCTTTACCCCTAGATTACCCTCTTTTTGATTTATTTAGTTTTTCGTTAATAAAATTTATTTCCCAACATGGAAGGACAAAATCCCCCTCCCAGTCGTTCACGTAGAATGCAAAACAATCCCCCACTTCCTCCAAAGGCTACTCCTAACCATCGTCCTACACATAGGAAAATGCAAACTACCATATCGAGAACATCGGGAACTACTTATGGCCCTCCTCCCGATATTTATCAGCCAGAATCATCTATCCCTTTGAGTTTCGAACCTGAGATTACATCTATTCATGTTGGTGACATTGACGCAATTGAAACAGAAGTCCCTAAAACTTTGTTACCTGGGGTCATTGAATCTAACTTTCCTGAGTCAGAAACTTTAGTCTTTGAGGTTATTGAACCTAAGGATCTTCATTCATCTTCACCCGATTCTTTGGGATCTTCCTCCTCTATTCCTTTGTCTCATACAGAACCAATGTATCTTGGGTCTGAAAGTGAACCTCTTGCATACAGACTTCTGAGTATTAGATAGATATCTCAAGAAGAGCCTCATCCTTCTACTCTCGTTCAATTGAAAGCACTTAATTTTTATCAAAATGATCCTCTTCCATTTCCTAAACCTCATACACAATCTTCTTTACCTGATTCTTTGGGCCTACCCAGGATCTCTTGTGGAAATATTCATTGGGATTGTTAACCATGACTGGAACTGATTCAAACTCCCAATATGTGCCCACCAATATGGTTGAGACATCAAGTGTCTCATCCTCATATATGCTTGTAACATCACCAGAAGCTCATTTATATGGTGGCACATCTATCCCCACCTAGCTATCAGTTATTATCTGGTGCCTTTTCTGGTGTGGATTCCAGTCCTTGGACCTCTCCCATGTCATCCAATTCAGGAATAATGTCTAGTACTTCTCTTATGAATGCCACATAGTTTTATCCTTTTCCTCCATCCACACCTACAATAGAGTAGCAGGGTGGTCCTTATATCAGTGGGAAAAGCTACCCTCAACAACGCAACCCTCCTTAGCTTGGGTACCCTCAATCTAGATTGCAGTTGCCTCCATCATCCCCTCCTCCCATGGCAGGGGGACAACCTTTTGTTGGTATACCTCAATATGGTAATCTAATTGGTTATAGTCCTTCTTATTCTGGATTAGATTCTAGTGTTTGGAAACCTACTTTACTCATTCAACCTGGTTCATATTGGGATCGATTGTTGAATCCTCAAACTATACAATCTTCATCACAAATTCCTACCTATCCATCAACACCGCAAAAAGCACAAATACATGTGATCCAATCTTAAAACCCATTCCAATGGTGTCTGGTTCCCCCCATATCCTGATTATTCAACCCGTACAAGACCCCTCAGCTTCTCAATCTCTTGCACAAGGTACTCCTCAACTTACGGTAGGTCAAATTATTCAAAATTCGGCATGGTCTCAATCAGATATGTACCAAGGGAAAATGCAAACCCCTATCTAGAAATAATATGGATCACATCAAGTGCCTTTTCAAGGCCTGCAAATCCAAACCCAACCATTCCAGTAGCTTTATCACCATCCTGGGGCTGGGCAACAAACTCACTTGTATGATGATTATCAAAACCCTCCTTATCCAGGAATGCAAGTGCATGTTTCCCAGACTATCCCTTCATATCCAGGTCATCCGCCTCGAGACTTTAATCGACATATGATTTTTGTGGCTACTCTTGAATTTCTGGATTTAACTCGGCTTACTAATGACCCCATAACTCATTCTCCATGGTGGTCGATTATTCCCACTAAGTTGCCTTCTAATATCCCAAAATTAAATGGGTACCCTGGAGAAGACCCTTCGATGTATGTTATAATGTATCATCTATTGTGTTCATCCAATTCACTTAATGATTATTCCATTCAACTCTATCTTTTCCAATGAAATCTCGCGACTTTAACTCTTTAGCCACTACCTTCCTCACACATTTCTAATTGCCCATCATATACAAAACTGGAATGGAACTATTGACCAACTTCAAACAATCAGAATATACTCACATTTTAGATCACATTCATGAGTGGAGGTGTCGTCCATGTTTGGTAAGGACTTATGTTCCTGATTAGTTGTTAGTGGAATGGTTTTTCAAATCTCTATTAGCTCCCATAACAGATAATGTGGCGAAAGGTGGAGTCATGACCAAAGAGCAAGTTATTGCTCATGATCAATATTTAGATCTGTTTAATACCCAATCAGGCACACTCTATGATAAGATACCAAACGCTTTGAGACCCTCGAATATTGTTCCTCCTCCACCTAGTAAATAATCTCATGTTTTCGATGAAATTGTAAGTTGTGCCAGTTCGGAGTCCATGAGTAAACCATCTGGTATTTCTCTTACTGCTCCTGCACAAAATACTCCATCCCATCCTCCTGTGGATTCTTCTTCTGAGATAAATTTCATTCTCATAAAGGAAAGTCTCAACAGCAACCTAGAAACAAGAAGAAAGGTGAAGGTAAGAAGAAGAAAGATTCCTCACCATAGGATAAATAAAAAAAATCACCTTTCAATGAGAAACAAAAGCCTCTATACCCATGCTTGGTTTGTAACGAGGATCACTTTACATGTGATTTTCCGCACCCCGCTGAAGTGAATTAATTTCTTAAATCATCCACTTCTCCCACTATGCTGGCTGGCCTATTTCCCAATTGGGATACTCATATGGTTTCCCGAGATGCCTCCTCCTCTAACACAGTTTTGATGCTTTCCTCCTCAATGTCGAAATACGATGTCATGGTGGCCACTCAAAATAAGGACTATGGTAATGTGAATCCATTGAATATTCAAGCTACTAATCAACTTGCCACTTCAGCACCACCTTCCTTTGATCTTGTTCCACCTCCTATTCCTATGAAATTGACTATCAAGCCTTTGAAGGGTGTTATCCATAAGTTTGCTTTCAACCCTTCTTGGAGAGTCACTCAATATTACAACGTAGTTGAAGGCTTGGCTCATTCTCCTTCAACCTTGTTAACTCTTGAGGTGTTGCGAAACTGCCCCACCCAAAAGAAGGCCTTGTTATAAACTATCGAATGTGTGGATCTGTCAGACTCCAACCTAGTGGTTTTCTCTCTTGAAAACTATACCCCTCAACTTCTGGCTCAGCTATATTTTCTAATTCAAGTCATTTTCCATGATAAGAAAATCCATCGTTCTATTGTGGATGATGGAGCCTCGACCTGCATTATGTCCTTGTCTTGTTGTAAGGCGATCGGTTCACCCCAACTAAGTTAATCAACCACCACATTAAAATCCTATGATGGAAGCACATGCAAACCTTGTGGGATTCTGAATTCCCTCCAAGTGGAACTAGGGGGAAAAGTCATCTCCGTTGAAGTAGAAATATCGATGGAAATTTGGATTATAATATTCTACTAGGATGTACACGGATTTATGCTATGGTTGTTTTCATTTCAACTTACATCTGAATGATTGCCTTTCCTCATAAAGGTGGGGTCATGGCCATAGATCAACTCACCTTTGTGCCTCTAGTTCCAATGTTACTGGAAGTGTCTCTCTTGTATGGGAAGCCCTACATTCCTATCAACATGTTGGAGTTGGTTTATTGAAGGATCCGTTTCTTATGGGAACCTTTTCTCTCCCTCCCCCTCTCCTTTCCATATCCTCCCCTTCAATTTCTTATATCAAAATGATATCATCCTCTATGATCCTAGCCAATCCATGGATTGTACCTGATGAAACTGACATCAAAATTTTTGGCGACCGAATGTGGCTTAGTCCCATTGAGCAAGATCACAAAACCATCTAGTCGGCTTGTGCAACCCATACTTTTTCTTTGATCAATTGGATAGATCGTTCATTGGATTATGGCATGCCCTCTTATCCTTTCTCGTGTACATTCTTTATTGACGAAGGCATCATGGAGATCATGATATCAGACAATGCGTCGTGGAATGAACATCATCATCATTCCTCCTTCCCAAATACCATTGAAGATAATCTTAGTGGTGTGTCCCTACCTTATTTTGTCAAACCCTTTATGAATTATGTTTCCATTCATGATATCGAATGTGAAAAGAACATTTTGAATATCGAAGAAACCATTCCTATCGATATTTCATTTAAACTAGGAATGGTCGAAAATTTATACATCGGAGCATCTTGTTCTTCATCTAAAATCGATATTTATCAATCCCTTTTTCGTGAGTTCAGAGATGTCTTTTCTTGGACGTATGAATAAATTCTAGGTATCAAACCAAACATAGTAGTGCACAAAATCAAGACAAATCCTCATGCCAAACTCATCCGGTAGTGCCTCCATCGAGTCCATCCCAAGAAGGTTGTTGGGATAAAATCTGAAATCAAAAAGCTTCTACTAGTTGGTTTGACATACCCCATTCCTTTAATTGATTAGGTATCAAACGTTGTCCCTCTCATGAAGAAACAGGGCACAATCTAAGTATGTGTTGATTATTGGGACGTAAATCGATCTTGTCTAAAGGACAAGAACCCGACCCTGTTTATTGACCAGATTATTGATGATTGCGCTAGCTGTGAGATTTATTCATTTATGGATGGATTATCAAGCTACAATCAAATCAACATTCTCTTGGAAAATCAACTTAAAACCACATTTATTTGTCCCTGGGGTATGTTTGCTTATAGAAAGCTTCCTTTTGTTTTAAAGAATGCAAGAGTTTAAACGTGTGATGGAATGCACCTTCCATGACATCAAGCATATCATGTAGCCTTGTCTGGACAATCTCTTGTCTCACTCCAAGCATCGGGCTGATCACCCCATGCATTTACAAGCCATTTTTCTCCATTGTAGATATTATAGCACTCAATGTAACCCACACAAATGTGTGTTCTGTGTTGGTTCTGGTCGACTCTTTCATTTCGTCATTTTGAAACAAGGAATTCATATTGATCCTTTATTAGTCCAGGAAATCATTGAATTTCATGCACCTTCCTCCCTCGTTCAGTTACAAAGGCTCCAAGGGAAAGCCAACTTCTTGAGGAGGTTTGTCCCTAGCTATGCTGAACTTACCAAAGGATTTACTCGCTTACTGAAAAAAGGGATTCCCTTCCATTGGGATGATGTTGCACAAAAAGCTTTTGATGCCTTGAAATATGTACTAGTTCAAGCACCTCTCTTATATTCCCCTGACTATCAGCGCGATTATTTCATGTACCTAGATGCCACCATCTCTACTATAGTTATGGTTTTGGTCCAAGAAGAAGATATGGGGACTGAACATCCTATTTATTATCTAAGTTAGAACCTCAACAACACTGAGACCTGGTATAAGCATATGGAAAAGTTAGCTTTAGCAGTCGTTTAAGCCATCCACAAATTTTCCCATTACATCTTCCTTTGCAAAACTATGGTTATTTCGGATTACAACCCTATGACATACATATTGTCACGTCAATTGCTAGGGGGGAAATACTCTAAGTGGATCATTATTCTCCAAGAGTTCGACCTGGAATTCATCAAATCCAAGTCGAAGAAACCCTTAGTTTTTTCTGAGTTAATGTGTGATCTCCCTTCCCTTGAAGCTGAATCTACATATGAAGATTCCATCCCAGACAAGTCATTGTTTCTAATCTCTTCATTTAACCGATGGTATGGAGATTTTATGTTCTATCTCTAGACCCAGACTTTCTGACCTAATACCTCTCACTTAGAGCAGCGACGTACCCAGTACCAATCTTGAAATTGAGTGATTATCGGTGACACCCTTTACTGTTGTCGTATTGGTACGATTTTATGTAGGTGCCTTACTCTCGAGGAGGCTGAGAAAGTCTTCAATGAATGCCACTTGGGGGCATGTGGTAGAAACTTATCTGGTTACACTACCACACAAAATATCTTACACATTTATTACCTTTGGCCCACCATTTTCCACGATTGTATCCTCGCAGTCCAAAAATGTCATGCGTGCTAGGTCTATGATAAAAACTTTTGCGCTCTGCCTGCTCCATTGCATTCCGTTGTCATCATTGGTCCCTTTGTGAAATGGGGTATTGACATTATGACGTGTAATCTTCATTCAACCTGGGGGCATGGCTATATAATTGTCTTTGTTGACTACTTTACCAAGTGGGTCGAAGTGATGCCTACATTCAATAACGCCAACGAAACGGCTGCTTATTTTTTCTTCAACCACTCCACGAGAAATAGTAACATATCACAGGAAGCACTTTTGGAATCATATGATGACCTAATTAGCTTCCAAATTGGGACTTTCACATGAAAATTCTACTCCCTATTATCCTAAGGCTTCAACATATGATAGCGACAAGTTGAGCCCATTAAAAAAGTTCTTAAAACTATGCTTCAACATATGATAGGGGTCCACAAATTGGACTAGCACTTTCTTCTCTTTACTACCTTGTGGGCATACCAAACCTCAATTAGGACTACTATTGGATTTTGTTAAAATTGGCAACTAGGGCCAAGCTCCATGTGGGTCACCTTAATCATGGTTGATAATATTTTTCCTAGATTCCTCTCATCGAGAGGTGTAGGATTGATCTAAAGATCATCTGATTCTAATAAGTATTTATGGAGATATGAATTTATTTTGATTATGGGATAGTTATCAAGCTGACCAGCGACTCATGTAGGCTCAGAAGCCCAACAAACACATCTATTTGTCATCAACATTTGTATATAAATACAGGAGGTCTTTTCCTCATTTGAACACGCACATCTCATCACATCTCTCTCTTTCCTGTGAAGAAAAGAGGCTCTTCTCCTACTGTGTAGAAAGGGATTATTCTCTCACACGTGTGGAAGGAAGGACACAGAATTTAGGGCTACAACTGCAGATCGGAAGTTTGACCACCATTGACCATCAGACTCTCTCTCAGAACTATGTTGTAGGTGGAACTGACTCTCCTCAGAAGGTCGCATTATTTGGTGAAGGAATCAAACCGATTTGACGGTCGGTTTGCAAGATATTGTCTGCCCTAGTTTAGGGCTAATCTAGGGTTTGCTGCTGCTGATGTAAATAAGATTTATGTACTATTTCTCTTTGCTGAATTGTTGAAGATAAAAGAAGATTTGATCAAAGGGTTTCCCCATATTGGGGTTTGTCCCTGGCTAGCCACCACATCTTGTGTCTCTTATTGTTATATACATATTTGGGCACTGCAACCTCAATCTGATATGTCGATAAACCAAAGGCTCTTTAACACCTAAAAGTGTTGTTTCATACCCTAAAGGATCATGGTCAACTGATTACATCATTCCCCAGAAGTTCCACCTGAAAAACCACTCAAAACTGGGCAAAACTGGACCATACTTACTGCTCCACTTTCAGGGTGCAATGCATACTGAAGAGGCCTTCTGTGGGGTGCGATGAGCGAGAACGGACAAATGTCCAAGACAGTTTGCTAAGTGGATGCTCATGGAATCTCCTAGAAACTTCTCCTATGACACTTGCCTCTCTGAATTCACCCAGGGATGCGTAAGAGATCCAAGAAATCTCCAAGTGGAACCAAGAACAACAAGTGGAATGGCACTAATCAAAAACCCAGAGATGACTCACACCCTTGCAGACATCTATAAATGGATCCCTCATCTGAGAGATCTAGAGGTTGGAATTTTGTAATTTGTAAGGAAGTGCTAATAGTTTGTCTTTGAGAAAGAGCATTGTATTGTTGGGTGATCTTGCTTTTCATGAGGTGAAGAGGGCTTTCATTCTGGGAGGATGATGTTGGACCAGACAGCTGGGTTGTAATTCTCCCTTCTACTTTAATAAAGATATTTGAGTTTTCCTCCATACAATTATGTATTTGTGAATGTTGTTATTGGTAAATGCCATTGTATGTTCATTGTATTTCCGATTCTGCAATGCTTATGATATAATAGATCGAGATGCTTTGATAGTTCTTTGTTACTGTGTTTCTACAGGTACTCTCCAAGCGGGATAAGTACGAAGAGGAGTTGCAAGCTTTGTCAAGGGGGAGAGAGATCAAGGAAGGAGATAAGTGGAAGACCCAGGTTGGTTCCTTTGCCTCTCTCTTATCTATCATACATAGAGGAAATCACAAATTTCTTTGATTGTTTTTTCTAGGATAGCTGCCAATCCTAGAGGGCTAGCAGATCGAAAAGACACTAGTTTTCCTGGAAAAAAAATGGTGACTCCACTAGGGATCAAATAGATGTTTTGTTTGTTTTTTGTTGTTTTCTTTATAAACTATAGACGGAGCCTGAAGTTAGCCAGATAGCCTTCGAACTTCTCTTGCTCTGCAATTGCATAGTAGATGAATGCTTCTTTAGTCAATCTCTGGTTTAGTTTATGAACTGAACATCTAACTTACAAGCATTCTAGATGCGCTTTTGGTAGCTCAATAACCTTCCAAGACCATACCCCTGTACTTTTCTCTTTACTTTCCATAATAGTTCAGCTTAAATCTCTAAAATCAGCTACAAATTTGAGCCAAAACCCACCTCAGTTGTGCTCCCTAGCCCATCGCACTATCTGTCACTGTCAGCCAGTATGCATCACACTTCTCGAGTGTATTAAGTGTGATTCATACTTGTTTATGTGAAGCCCAGGTGCGATGACTAACTGAGCCTATTTCTCTCCTTGAAATTTGGGGTTTTTTGTCCTTGTTTTCAGCTCTATTTAGTTGTTTTTGCTGCTTATGAATAGTACCTCATTGCTAAATCCTACTTGCTTTACATAGTTAAGCTTCCATTGACTAGGGTTAGTAAATGTTTTTATGTATTTGTCCATCATTTACAATCCTTTGTCAAAAAGTTGCTTAAATCGATCTATCATTTTGTGTCGAAAAAGAGAAGTGTCGTTGATTCTTCCTTCCCTAGATAGTCAATTGAACTTTTTGTCATGTATTTGATTTGATTTGTTGATATTCGAAGTGTTGAAAGCATTTTCTATTCGAAATTGAAAAGTGTCGTTTAGTCTTCCTTTTCATTTTTGAAAAAGAAATTGTCGAAATGTCGCTTTGAGTAAAAAATATTTTAGATATGTGCTCTACTTAGTTTTCCTTTTTGGCATTTCTCACATTAAGGGGAACGAAAAACAAATACATGCATTTGCATTTGCATTTAGACTATGTGCGAAGAATGATTTAGGAAAAGTGCATTTAGTGTGTTCTATTTGCACTTTGTTTGAAAGAATCATAATTTTTTTTCCTTAGTAGCTAGGATTTTCATTGCTAAAAATAAACAACGATTGTTTATCATTGTAGATTGCATATTTAGGAATTTTACATCTACATCACATGGTGAACCATTGAAAGGCAAACTTCTAGAGGTCTAGGCTAGAGATGTGTTATGACGTCATAAAATCTAGTAACTATCATTTTCATTGCAGGTTGGGTGATTCCTCCTCTTTGATATGACAAGTTCTAGCACAGAATTACGCTCCCTGTTAATGTTGGTATCTTCATCCCTCCGTCAGTGATCAAATTCTCTTGCTGCATTACATTTTAGGTGTCTCGCTCAGTCAGCTGCATTCCATTAGGATCATGGATCATCTGACGATAGTGGCTTATTGTACATTTTCCCTCATGTCCTTTACCTGTCATCCCATTTTCATTCATCTAGATCATATGCAGCGAAGTTTTGTCTTTAAATCTGCAAAAGTCATTTTTAGGGTTTTAGGTCTCATTAGGTCTAGGGTTTTGTCAAAAAGGTCTTCAAAATGCTCAATAATGATCAGTAGGCACATGAGGAGGTCAAATAAAGTTCCAACAACAATAAAGTATATAATCACTTGCTTAGAGACTAATTTTTCCTCAAAACCCTGTTTTGAGGAAAAATAGAGTATTTTATGTTTTTCTATATAAATTTGATGTAATTTCAGTTTTTTCATATGTAATAACTTCAGTGGCAACCCTAGTCACCTTGTCAAGCTTCAACATCTCCATCACCTACAAGGCAAACAAAAAATCAAATCATTCAGTTCATCAAAGGCAAAAATAAAGCAAATTGCCCCAAAAAAAGTTTGAAAAGCAAGTCAAATGCAAACATTACAAAAGTGGGTTTTTATGAGTGAAAAATAAAAATCTTTTGTATATAAACTATTTTTTATGTTCAAAGAACTCATTTGAATCTAAAGAAAAGGAGAGAACGAGAGAAAGGTCGTGTTGGAGGAAAAAGAGAAAAATTACAGCAAATTTGGCAAGTTTCAAGGGTACGGCGCATTGGGTTGTGGGCGAGGCGCATAGGGCTGGCGAGGCGCATTGGGCCGCCCTCCGCACTACAAAAAATAGACAGGCGCGATGCATTGAAGTCTCACGACGCGTTGGGTTTGTGGTGCGGCGCATAGGGCTTCAAGCCCAATTTCACCCACAAAGTCATTCAAACTGCCAAATTTACTCAATTTCCACCTGTTCAAGTAAGTCAAGCATTCTTCCACTACCATTGAATGAGTTTCTCTTAGAGTTGATGGTGATTTAATGAGATAAACTTGAAACCCTACCTCCTTGCAATTTTTGGTCAAAAACAATTGCTCAGGGTTTACAATTTGTGTTTTTTGTTGTAGCTCTAACCCGGAAATATTATAGATCTGATATGAAAATGCAAATAAACCCAAAAATAATATGAAATGATTCTTTATTGATCAAACCCTTAAGGTAGGGCAACACCATATATTCACTCCTAAGGAAGGAGAATACTCCACAAGCCATATGCCTATTCATACAAGAATACTTCTCTTCATATCTCTCCATGTGGAGTCTCTAACCTCTATATAGGCCTCATACATACAATACCATGCATCATTACCATGGTTTCCTCATACCATCAACTAATACCATGGGCCCCTTACATTATTATTAACTACTTGTGGTCCCTTACATGACATGGGTTAACCACCTTATTTATTACTATGGCCCATCCCATTATTACATTATTACCTTAGGTACTTCTCTCGGTACCCCATATTACCCCCTCTAGGTATATAACATTCCACCCCCCTTAGCATGTTTCATCCCCGAAACATTGGAAGAACACAAATAATAAGATCTACTCAAAAGAGTAGTCCACTGATACCATGCACGTGCATCTAGCCATCCAAGAGAAAGGTGAACCCTCGATCTTGCTGGTGCCTCGCTCGCTTAAGATGGAAGTTGACCGTGACAGCTCTTCTGTGTTGATGTGTAGTAGGTGGATCATCTCTCCTTTGTATCCGTCATGTGACTACTTGGTTTCCATCTTGATGGTGGTCTTGCGGGGTGATGTGGGTGATGATATGTTGAAGTTTTAACCCACGATGGCTTTTGCTTGACTTCACCCTGTTGTGGTGCCTGTTGTGGTGTCTTCTTTTTCAATATGACTTCAACAACTGAGCCCTCCTCTGATGTATCATCACCTGTAACCTTTCCTTCTGCAGCCTCTGTTTGTGTTTGATTCTCGATCATCAAGGGCTCATCATCTGATATGTCAGTCCCTTGAACATCTCCTGCTTCAGCCTCCATGTGCTCTACCTTTTTATGGATGGAAATATCTTGTAATGTAATTTTCTTCTTTTTATACCATAGCTTCAGGAATTTCTTCTGTACATTAATATTGATAGTAGCCACGGATTCCATCCAAGGATATCCCAAAACAACATCCATATTATCCATATCTGAAACATAAAAATCACCATGAAACACATACTTATCCATAGAAAGTTTCAAATCCTTATAAATTTGAACATCCTAATCATCAACCTGTGTATTTTCAATATGTTTTGCTGGGACTTGCAATTTTTTTGCCAAATTAACATTGATAAAATTATGCTTGCAACTAGGATTTATAGACACAACAATCTTCTCCTTCTGAATCAACCCATGAACCTGTAATAAGGAGATACCAACAAAAAATAACACTTTAGGTTCCTTGGTTTCCTTCTTTCTTGCAAAAATAAAATCTTTGCTAGGCTGTGTGTCTGTCTGTGTGAGCTTATCCACAAGAATTTTATGGTCAAAATGGTAGATAAGATCTTTTTTGAAGGCGTCCCAAGTCAAGAACCTTCCATAGCCACATTGATGCTCTTGCCACCATTGTCTTGTTTCATAGTCCAAGTACATGCGTCCCATCATAAGTTGATCGTCATCTTTATAGACGTGATCCAATTTGAAATATTTCTCCATTTGTACTAGCCATTTGGCTGGATGAGAGCCATCAAATTTATACAATTCCTTCAATTTCTGATCGAGGTATGCCATCACAAAAAAATTGGCAAAAATTTGAAATGGTCACAATTCCGTCAATATTGCTCAAAATCCTTATTATAACCTCTTTTTAGAAATGGAACAATCATTCTGCATCTGCCCATGTGATAGAAATCTTGATTCAGGCACTGGAATTTCAAATCTGTGCTGCAACTCTCCCGCCGTCACCCAAACTTTCTGCAAAAAGAGCTGATTTTAAATCAGCGATATCTCCCTCATCCGGACTCCGATTCGACTGAATTTTTTTTTGAAATTGAGTATTTTTTCACATAGAATCCATATATACAATTAGATTTTGCATATCGTGCACCATGACGTCTAGGTCTGCGCCGCAACTCGCTTCCCTGAAAAATTATCTGCAACCCCACTGATTTTTAAATCAGCGATATCTCCTTCATCCGGACTCCAATTCGACCGATTTTTTTTTTGAAATCAGCTATTTTTTCACAAAGAATACAGATCTGCAATTATATTTTACAAATCTTTCACAAAAACCTACAGATCTGATTTGCAAACTCGCCGCCCTTGAAATCCTGCAAAAAGTAAAAAAAATATGTCCACTTTTGTGCCCAAGAAAGTGCTTTGATACCACTTGTTGTAGCTCTAACCCATAAATATTATAGATCTGATATGAAAATGAAAATAAACCCAGAAATAATATGAAATGATTCTTTATTGATCAAACCCTTAAGGTAAGGCAACACCATACATTCACTCCTTAAGGAAGGAGAATACTCCACAAGCCATATGTCTGTTCATACAAGAATACTTCTCTTCATATCTCTCCATGTGAAGTCTCTAGCCTCTATATAGGCCTCATACATACAATACCATGCATCATTACCATGGTTTTCTCATACCATCAACTAATGCCATGGGCCTCTTACATTATTATTAACTACTTGTGGTCCCTTACATGACATGGGTTGACCACCTTATTTATTACTATGGCCCATCCCATTATTACATTATTACCTTGGGTACTTCTCTCGGTACCCCATATTACCCCCTCTAGGTATATAACATTTTTGGTGCCAAGTCCACTCCATCACTCCCTCACTCTTTGATTCCCTCAGTTATTTTTCGGTTTCATCAACTCATTCCCTAATCCCCATATTCCTAAATTCACTAAACCCATATCCCTAACTCCCACTATCCCAAACCCTAGTTACAAATTCCTAAACCTTAATTGCTATCCCAAAGCCTAAATACTGTCCCTAAAACCCTTCTATTCCCCAAAATCCTGTCAGCAAACATTCCCAAAACCCGTCATACACTTTCTTTCCACAATCCCTCATTCATTTTCATATATTTGGCAGCAAAACTTAAAGACACCATAAATCTCTTCATACTCACCTAAGAAAGCTCAAACATTGGTAGACATGGAGTCTGATCCTTCCTATGACTGAGATGAGGAAACACACAGTGATTCTTCTAGAGAAATGCATGCACCAAGGAGACCTCACAAGGGTGGTAAACATATACGAGAGGAACCTACTTCACTTGCTGAGCTGCAAGCCTGCCCTCTTGCTGTCGCATGCTTTCAACACCAATCCTATTATTAGTTATGTGAGAAGGTAGAGAAAGTCCAGTACCATCATGAGTTGGCCAGGTTGTTTGTGCTCCACCTTCAAAATGGCCAAGTCACTCTAGCAAGTATGACATTCACCTTGACACTGGAATCTATTTCTCCAGCAATTGGCATTCCAAATGTCGGTGAGTAGTGGAATAAAAGGCAGCAGATTGACAGAGAACATTATGAGCTTTACATCAAAGATGGTTATTAGAGACATCTTAGCAAATTGTTTCCCTTCCGGTATCTGAAAGACTCATATGCTCCCTTGATGAAACTCATAATTAACTATTTCAGCTGTGAGTGCTGGTTTTCTCACCTGTATGCCTATCATATCAGATTGTTGATGCACTTTACTAGGGTGAGAATGATGAATCTTCCTTACTTTATTTGCCAGAACATTGAGAAGATGACCACCTTAGTGTACAGAAAGACTCCTCAGCAGCAGTATAACAACATATATCATTTTTCACTAATCAAAATTGTGGTCTTGTATCATGTTGGTTTACAGAACATCTCATGGGAGGATTTCATTTCACATGAGGTCTTCACAGGTCCTCAAGTGCCTCTAGCAGCGTTTCATGACACAGGTGGACCTTCACATCAGCAGGAGATTCATGAGACACAAACCACTAGTGTGCCAGTATTTATCACCTACCAAAAGGGAACTAGAAGGTTGTTTGCAGCAGCAAAGTGAGTATTATCTCCACCCGAGGTGGAAGGGGTCTCACTTCCTCTATCAGCAGAGCAAGTTCAAGACACAAGGGCAAGCATCCATTACATGATGAGGGGCCTTCAAGAGGGCAGGAGGCAGATTTCTTTCTTATTAAAGATGATGACACCGATTTGGGCCCACAAAGCTCAAAGCTCAAGGAGATCATTCAAGAGCAACAGGAGGACATTAATGATTTGTCTCTCAACCTAGAAAAAGCCAAGTGGATAATCAAATACCTGGAGCAAAGGAACAAACAACTAGAGGATCAGCAAACCATTATGGAGCTACAAAATATACGAGAAAACCGGCAAGCTGCCAAGAGGAGGAAAGTGAAGCTCACACCACTTGAACAAGAAATCAATGTTGATCGTGAGTCTTGGCTTGAGAGAGAAAATATCCACTTAGAAAAGTTGCTAGAGAAGGCCAACAAAGAGAAAACTATGTTGAGGCACATGACCTACCATTACTTGGCGAGAAACAAAAGTTGCAATGTACGAATCAGGAACTTGAAGGCCATGTTGAAGAAAGCATCAAGGAAGTGAAAAGAGCAAGATAGACTTCAAATCTTGGTTGAGGCTTCCTTAGCCCAACATAGCACTTAATGGAGGACACTCAGCCTAAATTTCAAAAAATTTGGAACACTTTTTGCAATTTTGGAATTTTTGGCCCAAAACACAAGTTTTCTGCCCGATGCATCGCACCACCTGGCGCTCGCTTTTGATGGGGGCATCCTTTTGAGGAAAACTCAGCATTTTTGTATTTTTCATGAAAAAATATGCATTCCCACAAATGGCCAAGAAATTTTGACAAGTTTTGAACTTCCAAAAAGGTCAAAACACTTCAAAAATGACCTTTCTGACCCTTTTTGGACACACAGGAAGAAATGTTGGGAGAACTCAGTTTTGGAGGTGTAAATGGAGGCCAAATTCCAACATTCCACTTGTTTAGGAAAGTTGACAGGTAGAACGTTCTAAAAAGCACACGTGGAGAAAATTTGGACACCAGAAAGGCCTCCAAAAGTAGCTACAAAAAGGTGCTACGCATACGGAAATCAGTGCGGCACATTGGAGGAATTTTGCTCAGTTTAACAAAAAATACTCTATTTTTTGCCTAGTTTCTTGACAATTTGACTTTTCTCCTTCTAATTGTCAAAATCATGATGTAATTTAATGTGAATTGATGTATTTTGATGTAATTATGCCAAATTTTCACTCATAGAGGTAGATTCATCCATGAAAAGGTAGTTTGCAACTGAATGAATCAGTTCCCTAGTTTTTAGAGGCAAGTTGTTCCACTGCCTACTTTTTAGTTCTCAGTTTAGAATTTGTTGGAACAACTCCTAAACTTATGAGCTCGACCCCTAGAGGCTAGGATGAGTTGTTGTTTTCCTAACATTGGCTCCAATGGGGATCGTAGCTCCTTGGAGGTGCCAAGAACTACAAATCTCTGGGAAAGCAGGCAGTGCCTTCATCCATTGGGCTATGGAGTCAATAACTTCGACAAACCAAAACCAAACTCTCGACTCAATTTCAAGATTGAAATCAACTGAAATACCTGACTCAAACAAACCAAACCAAAACTGAAATCAAACCTCAGTTTTATAGCCTTCACCTCAGGCCCCAAACTGAATGAATGATGACAATACAAACTGACTCTGAAACTATCTTGCACTAACTAAAACAAAAAAATTACTCAAGACTTACTTAACTAAAATAAGTAATTACAAAGCTTTTTAATGGTAGTAGTCCATCGAGATTTGAGGGCTTCAAATCATGATGACAACCACTGCCTACTGATGAAATAGGTACAATCATGTGAAATGAGCCTTCCAATGTAACCAATCCAGCAAATAGCTACTTACTGAAATCTTGCTCTCACTTTCCCTGAGAAGGTAGAACGATGTACATATAGGCAACTCACAATAACCACTAAAACCAAGGCTTATGATAACGAACCAGGCAACATACATCTTCTCTAATGCTTGTAAAAGAATGCCGAAGGGATATTGAAAATCCTAAAGCACTAGCTTGTCTTGAGATCCAGCAGCAAAAATACAAGTACTCCCTTCATTCTGATCTGAGAGAACAACTGGTTGTCGAGTGATGGGAAGGCATAGAGAGGTATTATCTTCTTCTCTCTGAATGTCAGCTGTAAATTCCTCGAGCATGAGAAATTCTGGCATATTGTCTCTCTTAGGCTCATATTCCTCAATTTCATGGTCTAGGTCATTATCAAACAGAAAACAATCTTCAAGATCATCAAACATGACAGCCTTATCATTTTCATGAAAGAAAATATTATATGTTCGATGATCTATAAATCTAATTTCAAGACTATCATCATTTTCAAAAGAAGAAGAAGTTTCACCAACACCTTCTTGACCATGTGCACACTGCAGACTTGAATTAGCTTGGGCTGGAACCTGAACTTTCAGGAGTTGAACTATATCTTCTTCAAACAGAGGAGATAATACTTTTTGTTTTCTTTTGCTCAAGCAATTATTGTCTTCTTGAAATAACATGAAAAACCTGAATGACATTTCTTAATTCCATGATCTTCTGAAATTTGAAACCATTGTTGATCATCTTCATATGACATGGCAATCAAATTATCATTTACCACTGAGTTATTGAAAGAATATTTTTCACTTACTTGAACAAAGGTTTCAACTTGTTTTTTCATGAAATGACTGGATTACCTCCTCATGAAGGTTTGGGTCAGTAACTCTGTCTTCTTCATTCCAGATGATCTCAATAGCAGATCTCTCCCTCATGGGATTCAAAAAAGGTAGTCTTCATCATCATGATCTGAATCTAGATCTGAAATAGCTAACTTGACTTTATCACATTCTGAAATTGAAACTTGACTTTCATGCATGCTGTCTTCTTCTATGAACAGATCTGAAATAAAATCTTCTCTTTCATCATTTTCCATTGTACTAAGATCTTGATCCTACTGTAAAGTTTCCTGAGCATGTTGATGAGTATCCTCTAAGTTATCTTTATGTTGCTGAAATGGATTTTCGTACAGAGCCTCCATGATCTCATCGTCCATGAAGTCATCATCTTCATAAACTTTCTCAAGATTTTCAATAAAAATATAAACATGATTGCAACAGTTCTGAACTAAATTTAAGGATGGATAAGATTCTTTATACCTTTCAAAGAACATGGCATGAAAATCCTTCAGACAGTAAATACAAGCAGGCGGCAAACTTTCATACCAAGATCGGGCTTCACCTTCTAGAGTGGCCATGAATATCTTCATCAAGCAATCTTCAGGAAAATCAACCTTCAACTTGTGAATATGCATGTGAAATCTAACCATATGTAAAGCAGCATCCTTCCTATCATCATCTTTAAATGTAAGCAAAGGAATATACTTTTGGGAAAGCGTGAAACTTCATTGTATACACATTTCAGCAGTTTGGCTAAGGAATATACCAGGGTTTGCAACACTTTATGGGATTCATGTGGAATCTTGCTTTGGTATTGTGATTCCTTTTGTAATTGTAAGTTTACATGTGTTTTATGTATGCCATCATCTCTCTTTGCTTCATCTTAACTAAATCAAACAAGGATAAAGGTAGAATTCATTGAAAATTGCAGTGCTCTACCTAGGGTTTGCTTAGTTATTTATGTTTTTAGCGGTTTGAAGAGGATCCCTGAGACTTTCTTGCCCTCTTCAACTCCTCATCTGTCTTAAATCTTTCCATCTCATTCAATTTGAAGTACCAAACCATTTTCCTACCTTTCCCCATAGAGATCTCTGCAAAACTGAGCCTCATTCCCTAGACCCAAATCTACGTTTCCATTTGAGCCAACAAAACATCATAAAATTCAATCAAACTCCTCTGAGCATATACCTAGCCTAAAATTAGTCTTTAAATCAGTCATCTCAAGCCTCATTGATCATCTTTTGCTAAGATTGACAAGGAGAGGGCCCTCTTTTGACCTGGTAGGGCTAACTACCAGGTTAAGCGTGGTTTGATGTTATCCTAGATCCTACCTTTCTCATCCTGAGGTAGATTTAGGCACTAACACTCCGCGTACCATAGAGTATATATTAGGAGACCACAATAGGCTTATATCATTTATCCATAAGAAACTGTGTCTGCCGCCCTATCAATCGCAATGCATTGAACACAACATTCAGGAAGATTGACTGTCGTACATAAGTCCTTGGTAATTTCTCTTTAATTTATCACCAAGGTGTATATTGCAGTTTTACGATTGGTTTGGTAATCCCTCTATATAGATTTCTAGAGTAGTCACTTTCATTCCTTTTCAACTCATTAAAAGAAACGGTCCATCTGAGCACTTTTCACTTCAGGCTCATTAAAAATCAAAGGGGACTATAGTCATCTTTAGCTTTTTCTCGACTCTTAAAAATTGAAAATGAAAAGTTGTGTCAATGCGTCATTAAAATTTATTTAATTCGGAAAAACATTATTTTCCCCTTAATTTTGAGTTCATCAAGTAATCCGAAATCTTGGAATAAAGTCAATCAAAACCCCATCATTCGCGGAGACTAGCGAGTTAACCATCTTTGACTCTAGAAAAGAAACCATTCTGGGCAAAATGGTCTCGTTTAACTGAGTCCAATTCTCCTGGTTTATTTGAAACTTGTGTTTCAACATCATCAAAGACTACAGTTACTCCGATCATTTTTGGTACAACTGCCTTTACAGAAGGAGTTCCACAGTTACAAGAGGACACTAGAACTGATCCTAGTGTAACGGTAGACACTTCTATACCTGAAACAGTGCCAGCTAGATTTGATTCAGAGACCAAAGTTCACTTACCTGAACATCTGGAAGTTGAGTTCCAGAATTCAGAAGGTGTCACCCCTCCAGTATCTGTCACTGCAAAAGCTATACCTTCTTCAGGTCCAGAAATATTTCATGGACCTGACGGTCTACCTCTTCCACCTAGACTAATTGCTATAGAGGAGATAGTAGAGGATCTTCCATCCAGTACCCCATTACATTTTGGAACTGGGATCCACTTATATCCTTCTACTCCTGAAGTTAGTTCTTTTAATCAACCCTCATCACAAGTTCCTGTCGAATTGCTAGAAATATTTTGGATAGACTAAATATGTCTGAGAAACCATCAACATCTAGGACTGTGTCATCTGATACAGCTACGATAGAGCTTCCTGCTGCCATTCCTACAATGTTTGCTGGTATACCATCTATCCCAACTAGTTATCAATCACTAGCTGGAGTACACTTAGGGGTTGTTTAAACGACATGGTCTATTCCTATTTGTTCATCCGAAGTCTCATCTGGTATTTCTTATGTTGAAACCTAGCAAATTTATCCTGTATGCCAATACCAATTTCGGCAGACCAATCTTCAAGGACCAGTCTATCCTTTTAGCACTGGATTGCCACCATACAGAGGGCAATATGCTTTTTCATCATTCCCTCCTGGAGAACAACCATATGAGAGTTTACAACAAAGTTTAGGTCAAACTAGAATTACATCTAGTGGTTGGATACTAATACCACCTCAACAACCAAGGGTTGTATACTCAATGCAACCGGTACAACCTATGTCGAATATTCCCACTACACCTACTATTGTGACTATGTCACAAGTACAAGCACTTCCTGTCATGTGTCAACCTCAAGTCTCTTAGGTTGCAATACAATTACCTCTTGTCCCTATGGCTCAATCACAACCTCAGGTTAGTGCTTCTTTACCTGGAACGAATCAGGCTCAAATGGGTATTATCACCCCACATCTTAGTCAATCTTCCAGTAATGGGCAACAACAAATGGTTCAACAACCATGGTTGGTGCAATACCAACAACCGCAAATGATTTTCTAGAGGTAAAAATGATCTGACGACACAAGGTTCAGGAATGGTGGTCATGAAAAATGGAGGGTGAAGGTATTTTAGTGGATGAGGCATTAACTAGATGGTGAATTCTCTCAATGACTTCTCTTGAACATATCAGGGACACTGAGATGGATTGGTAGAATTAACCCCAAAAATGGATGGTATGGAGGACCAATGGTGATATGATCGGTGAACAGAATAGCCCAACCCAACTCAATCATGGGAATGGAGTGAAAGTGTCATGTTCAAGAGCGACTTGCTACCATAAAATTCTTCAAATTTTCTTCCCTTTTTCCCTAGTCATCACTGACCAGTACCTCTTTATTTTTTTCAAGCTTGAGGAGGATAACATATGCTTGTTCTATAATTTGTCGTTCGCACAAACCTGTCACTACGTTTTAGCGAGTCTAGCGACAACGAAACTCACTCTTGTCTAGGGGACAAGTTTGTCGCCATTGTTTTAATGAGTTTAACGAAAAGGATAACTTGGTCCTTTTAATGTTTAGAGAATTTTAAAAGGGAAAAAAAGGAAACTACAGCAGTTCTTTTTCGAGCATAATCCCTTAAGTCCGGAAAAGGATAAAATAATACAAAAGGGATGACTTTTCGATAACTTTAGCAAGCCGAAAAGACAAGCACTCGAACTTTTTCATGAGATAATCCCTCAAGTTTGAACAAGATTAAAATATACAGGAGGGATGGCACTTCCAATCACTTTAACTAGATGGAAAAGCCAATTGCTCAACAATATTTTCGTATTTAATGAGTCTGAAAAGAGTTTAAAGGAGACTCATTTTTTAGGAACGAGTGGTGTTTAGGGTAGCAACTAGTTCCGGGTAAGCTTGGAACTTCTCAAAACATGGTGATGTGAAGAGGGTGGCTAACAAGACCACTCGTCATAGTTGTTCCTCAAAAAGGTAAACAATCAAGTGGAAGTGTATGATCGGCCAATAGAATGGAGGTGATGGCAGGAACACAACCAAGGTTCAAAAGGACAGATAGCATGGCAATCACAAAGGTTATTTACCAAAGGTGGGTTCATTTTTTAACAAGCTTGAACTCTAGGGAAACATATGCTCCGTGGCGGGTTTATTTTTTAACGAGATTGAACCTTGTGGAAAGATTGCTCATTGGCGGGTTTATTTTTTAATGAGCTTGAACCTTGCGGAAACATTGCTCATTGGCGGGTTTATTTTTTAACGAGCTTGAACCTTGCGGAAACATTTCTCATTTAGTTCCTCTTCGTATGTAAGGTAGAAACAACCAAACTAAAAAGCTAAAAAAACTAAAAATCTAAGGCACTACTGAGGTTAGGTAGGATGGTTTCGTCTGCGGAACAGACAAAACACTTCCTTTGCTTCGTCCACGTTGCAGACAAGTGAATGGTGGATCAGACCAATCACCTAACCTAAGAAGTTGAAAAACTAAAAAGATAAAAAAGCTAAAAAGCTAAAAAATGAAATTGGTAGTTTTTAGCTTGCATAAAAAGGGTTGCATGCCCCCAAGCATCAAAAAGAGGAGAGTCTCCAAGAAACCATATGGAAATCACTGCGGTTAAGCGGGATTGTTTTTGTTAGCGGAGCCAACAAAACACTTCCTTGGCTTTGTCCATCAAATAGACAAAGGTGAATGGTGTGAGATAACACTTCCAATCACATAACCTACAAGGAAACTTATCTTTTCAGCTGGGTTCTTCTGCCAAAGCAAACCAAGGTGGATGCCCCCTAAGCTTCATTACATTCACCAGACTACTCGCGGTAATTAGGTGGATGGAATGAAGGTTGAAGAGACACTCTTGATGTAAAAGGACCATTTGTGGATGATGTTTTTCTTGAAGCTATGCTTGAACCGGGAAATGAAAGCCGGTCAACAGTGACAATTTTTCCTTCATGCGGGAAACACATCACTCGAAAGAGTGTTAAGACAATATCTTCCATGTTGTAAACATAGTCATGTCCAAGAAGTAGATTGTAATGTAACGGTCCTTGGACTACCATCACATTCAAATGAACGGTTTTCTTTCTCAAACTAATTGGTAACTTAGGAAGGATCCCTAATGGTCGAATGGTTCCTTTGTTAAAGCCTGATAATTTTTTAGTAATAGGCATAAGCGATGGCGAACCAAGCGCTTTCCAAGCAGTTGAGGAAAGGATACTCACTGAAGCCCCTTCATCTATGATAGTGCCAAACATGATCATTTTGTAAACTTTTACTATGATCTAGAATGGTACATTAGAAGGAAGGCAGGATCTTTCTAGTCAATTCCAATCAAAGGAAGTGACTAGACTACTTGGAGGGCATACCGAGTAAATCGTAGAATCAACCTCTTGAGTAGCAGGAACTGGGGGATTCTCTTACTATTGTGAAGGAACGAGTGTATTTCCCCCAAGTTCATCAGACTCTGAAGTGATAAAAAGAATTTGAACGGTATCGTTCTCACTCTTTGATATGATCTTTTGAAGGTAAAACTGGCTCAACTGCCATCTTGACCTGTTGACTTTGGTCTGGTACAGACTCAAAATATTCACTCTCAACAAGAGGTGTTTTGACCAACAGTTGAGTTATGTCAGTCAGATTTTCAACTAGTAAAGGATTTGGGGAGAGTTTCCTGTATCCAGATGGAAGTTGTTGCGGTGATGCAGGACGATTATCCAAGACTCTTTTGGCTTCATCCAAAAAAGGACAACGATGAAGGGTATGATTTCCTTCACATAAGTTACATGGAACTTTGACCTTTCCTTTCTGTCCATTGACTTCACTATTACTAGTTGATGGTGTGCTGTCAACATGATAACCAGAGGTTGATGACACCTGACGGTCCAAACGGGGAGACCATTCGCTCAAGATCCGAGGGATGCACGGACATTCTCGATGAAAATGGTCTCCTTTGCAAATTATGCATGGAAATTTAGGAGATTTAATGTGCAGATTTTCACCAGATGATTCATGGTTGCCCCCTTTCTTGATTGGCTTCTTCTTCTTTTTCTCCTTTCCTTTCTTCTTCTTCTCAATCACTTGGTTACTAACATCACTACTTTCACCAAGTGAAGAGAAAGAAGGGGAGGGAGAAATAGACGAAGAGGAAGGCGAAGGGTCAACTTTAGTATTAACTGGTTGTTGATTCGATTGCTGATGAATAATGGTATTTTGAACCACAGAGGTTGAGAATAGCCATACTAGCAGGCCAATTGTGATTCCTAGAAGGGACAATGTAGCCATATACAGAGCACCAATATCTCCCCAAAAAGAGAAAGGACTAGGATTCCCCTCAAAAGGGATTCCTTGATTGGTGGACTCCATTATCTCAACCTAAGATCAACGAAGGAACCGGGATGTTATTCCGAATTTAAAAAAATTTAAAGACGCTTTGACACAACTTCGCTTTTTCAATTTTTAAGAGTCGAGAAAAACCTAAAAATGACTCTAGTCCCCTTTGATTTTTAACAAGCCTGAAGTGACAAGTGCTTAGATGGACCTTTTCTTTTAAGGAGTCGAAAAGGAACGAAAGTGACTACTCTAAAAATCTAGACAAAGGGATTATCAAACCAATCATAAAATTGAAATATACAACTTGGTGATAAATTAAAGAGAAATTACCAAGGACTTATGTACGGTAGTCAATCTTCCCAAATGCTATGTTCAGTGCATTGCGATTGATAGGGCGGTAGACACGGCTTCTTATGGATAAAGGATACAAGCCTATTGTGGTCTCCCAATATACACTCGACGGTATGGGGAGCACAAGTTCGTTCCAGCACTTGTCATATCAAAGAGGAGGAATCACCCAACCTTCAATGAAAATGATAGTTACTAGATTTTAAGATGCCAGAAAACGTCTCTAGCCTAGACCTCTAAATGTGTTACATTAGGTTCCAAAGCGTTGTTACGTTCATTGAAATTTATTTTAGAGTTGATCTTGTTTAGAAGTTTGCTTTTCAATGGTTCACCACATGCTATAGATGTAAAATTCCTAAAAATTCAATCTACAATGATAAACACTCATTGTTTATTTTTAGAAATGAAAATCCTAGCTACTAAGGAAAGAGGATTCAATTTCTTTCAAACAAAGAGGAAAGAGCACACACTAAATGCACTTTTACTAAATCATTTTTTGTACACAGTCTAAACGCAAATGCAAATGCATGTATCTTTTTTTTGTTCCCCTTAATGTGAAGAATACCAAAAAGGAAAACTAAATATAGCAAAGATCTGAAACATTTTTTACTCAAAGCGACATTTCGACAATTTCTTTTTCAAAATAGAAAGGAATACTAAATGACACTTTTCAATTTCGAATAGAAAATGCTTTTGACCCTTCAAATATCAACAAATCAAATCAAGCACATGACAAAAATTTCAATCGGCTATCCATAGAAAGAAGACTCAACGACACTTCTCTTTTTGGCAAAAAACAACAGTTACGACACTTTTTGTACCAAAACGTCAGATCGATTTAAGCAACTTTTCAACAAAGGATCGTAAATGATGGACAAATACATAAAAACATTTACTAATCCTAATCAATGGAGGCTAAACAATGTAAAGCAAGTAGGCTTCAGCAATGAGGTATCGTTCATAAGTAGCAAAACAACTAAACAGAGCTGAAAACAAGGACAAAAAACCCAAATTTCAAGAAGGGAAATTGGTTCAGTCAGTCATCGCACCTATGCTTCATAGAAACAAGTATGAATCACACCTGCTACACTTAGGATGTGTAATGCATACTGGTTGATAGTGACAGACATTGCGATGAGAGAGGGAGCACAACTGAGATGGGTTTTGGCTCAAATTTGCAACTGATTTCAGAGATTTAAGCTGAGCTATTATGGACAGTAAAGAGAAAAGTACAGGGGTATGGTCTTCAGAGGTTACTGAGCTACCAAAATGGCATCTAAAATGCTTGTAAATCAGATGTTCAATTCATAAACCAAACCGAAGATTAACTGAAGCAGCATTCATCTACTTTGCAATTGCAGAGCAAGAGCATTTCGAAGGCTATCTGGCTAACTTCAGGCTCCGTCTATAGTTTATAAAACAAACAACAACAACAAAAAACAAGCAAACTATTCAATCCCCAATAGAGTCGCCATTTTGTTTCCGTGAAAACTAGTGTCTTTTCGATCTGCTAGCCCTCTAGGATTGGAAGCTATCCTAGAAATAAACAATCAAAGCAATCTGTGATTTCCTCTATGTATATAGATAAGAGAGAGGAAAAGGAACCGACCTGGATCTTCCGCTTAACTCTTTGCTTGATCTCTCTCCCCCTTGATAGAGCTTGCAACTCCTCTCCGTACTTATCCCGCTTGGAGAGTACCTGTAGAAACACAGTAACAAAGAACTATCAAAGCATCTCAATCTATTATATCATAAATATTGCAAAATCAGAAATACAATGAACATACAATGGAATTTACAAATCATAACATTCACAAATACACAATTGTATGGAGGAAAAATCAAAGAACTTTATTAAAGTAGAAGGGAGAATTAAAACCCAGCTGTTTGATCTAGCATCAGCCTCCCAGCATCAAAGCCCTCTTCACCTCATGAAAAGCAAGATCACCCAACAATACAATGCTCTTTCTCAAAGACAAACTATCAGAACTTCCTTACAGATTACAAAATTCCAACCTCTATATCTCTCAAATGAGGGATCCATTTATAGATGTCTGCAAGGGTGTGAGTCATCTCTGGGTTTTTGATTAATGTCATTCCACTTGTTGTTCTTGGTTCCACTTGGAGATTTCTTGGATCTCTTACTCATTCTGGGGCGAATTCAAAGAGGCAAGTGTCATAGGAGAAGTTTCTAGAAGATTCTATAAGCATCCACTTAGCAAACTGTCTCGGACATTTGTCCACTCTTGCTCATCGCACCCCACAGAAGGCCTCTTCAATATGCATTGCACCTGGCTAGTGTAGCAGTCAGTATACATCGCACACTGATAGTGGAGCAGTTAGTATGGTCTAGTTTTGGCCAGTTCTGAGTGGTTTTTAGGTGGAACTTCTGGGGAATGATGTAATCAGTTGACCATGATCCTTTATGGTATGAAACAAAACTTTCTGGGATTAAATAGCCCTTGGTTTATTGACATATAAGATTGGGGTTGCAGTGCCCAAATATGTCTATAAAAGTTGCCACCTAAAGCATGAATTCATAAATCTTTTGATGTCAGGTGAAATGCTTTATCATGAGGATCGAGTGATGAAAGGGAAACTCCAGTAGTTCTTTTTCATAGCATAAATCCCTAAGTCTAAAAAAGGGTGAAATAATACAAAAGGGATTACTTTTCCTATCACTTTAGCGAGCTGAAAACGACAAGCACTCAAATGTTTTCATGAGATAATTGCTCAGGTCTGAAAAAAGATTAAAATATACAGGAGGGATGGCACTTCCAATCACTTTAACGAGCTAGAAAGGCCAATTGCTTGACAATATTTTCATATTTAATTAGTCTTAAAAGAGTTTAAAGGAGACTCGTTTTTGATGAATGAGTGGCGTTTAGGGTAGCAACTGGTTCCGGGTAATCTTGGAACTTCTCGAAACATGGTGATGTGAAGAAGGTGGCTAACAAGACTACTTGTCACAGCTGTTCCTCAAAAAAGGTAAACAATCAAGTGGAAGCATATGATCAGCCAAAAGAATGGAGGTGATGGCAAGAACAAAACCAAGGCTCAAAGGCTAATATTATGGCAATCACAAAGGTTATTTACCGAAGGTGGGTTCATTTTTTAACGAGCTTGAACTCTGGGGGAAAATATGCTCAGTGGCGGGTTTATTTTTTAACAAGCTTTAACTTTATTAAAGTAGAAGGGAGAATTACAACCCATATGTCTGATCCAACATCATCCTCCAAGCATCAAATCCCTCTTCACCTCATTAAAAGCAAGATCACCCAACAATACAATGCTCTTTCTCAAAGACAAACTATCAGCACTTCCTTACAAATTACAAAATTCCAACCTCTAGATCTCTCAGATGAGGGATCCATTTATAGATATCTGCAAGGGTGTGAGTCATCTCTAGGTTTTTTATTAGTGTCATTCCACTTGTTGTTCTTGGATCCATTTGGAGATTTCTTGGATCTCTTACTTATCCCTGCGCGAATTCAGAGAGGCAAGTGTCTTAGGAGAAGTTTCTAGAAGATTCCATGAGCATCCACTTAGAAAACTATCTCGAACATTTGTTCATTCTCGCTCATCACACCCCACAGAAGGCCTCTTCAGTATGCATCACACCTGGCTAGTGTAGAAGTCAGTATGCATCGCACCCTGATAGTGGAGTAGTCAGTATGGTCCAGTTTTGGCCAGTTCTAAGTGGTTTCTCATGTGGAACTTCTGGGGAATGACGTAATCAGTTGACCGTGGTCCTTTAGGGTATGAAACAACACTTTTAGGGGTTAAAGAGCTCTTGGTTTATCGAAATATAAGATTGGGGTTGCAGTGCTCAAATATGTCTATAACAGTTGCCCCCTAAAGCATGAAGTCGTAAATCTTTTGATGTCGGGTGAAATGCTTTATCATGAAGACCCAAGGTATTCGAACTGGAAGGTGACTTGTATAAGATACAATACAATACATCATCTCGTATAATTTTCATGATCTATCTAGGGTGGGCATTCCCATGCTCAACTTTATAAATTCATTTTCATGTACATTGGACAAATAATTGTTTGTAGTTGCAAACTGGTGATTCTTTATATGTAGAATCATCATCCCTAGCTTCGATGATCATCTATGTAGCTTCTATGTACATTCGATGTATTTATATTCTTGAATATATTGTAGCCTGGATGGATGAAACTAGATCCAGGGTCTTCAATCTTCGCTCGAAGTACAAGTTGATCCATGTGAGAAGATGTCCTGAAGTCAAACATGGAAAGACATCGCCTGATTACCAGCCAATAATGTAAGTTGTTAACAAATGCGAGAGGAATCATCGATAATGATGATGACCCTCAAGGTACTATAGTACAATTCACGTGGTGTGAATATATGATTGGATGTCAAACACCATGCAAAATCTTTCGGTCGAAAGCCATTGATGTCAACCTATCGTCGGAAGTGAGAAACTTTCCATTGAGGCATTCAAGCTTCAAAGTACTGAAAGGGTTGTTTCTAAGTCAACTTCTTTGATAATGAGCTGATGTCAACAAGAAGTGACCCGTTGCAGGAGGGCCTTAATGTATCCCACTTCTATGACACGAAACGAAGCAAATGATTTTCTAGAGGTGAAAACGATCTGACGACACAAGGTTCAGGAATGGTGGTCATGAAAGATGGAGGGTGAAGTTATTGCAGTGGATGAGGCATTAACTAGATGGTGAATTCTCTGAATGACTTCTCTTGAACATATCAACGACACTGAGATGGATTGGTAGCATTAACCCCAAGAGATGGATGGTATGGAGGACCAATGGTGATATGACCGACTCAATCATGGTGATGGAGTGAAAGTGTCATGTTCAAGAGCAACCTGCTACCAATAAAATTCTTCAAGTTTTCTTCCCTTTTTCCCCATTCATTGCTGACCAATACCTCTTTATTTTTGTCAAGCTTGAGGAGGATAGCATATGCTTGTTCTATAACTTTCCCTTCAGGCAAACCTGTCACTATGTTTTAGCGAGCCTAGCGACAGTGAAACTCATTCTTGTCTGGGTGAACAAGTTTGTCGCTATTGTTTTAAAAATTTCAACGACAAGGATAACTCGGTCCTTTTCATGTTTAGAGAGTTTGAAAAGGGATGAAAAGCAAACTCCAACAGTTCTTTTTCATAGCGTAATCCCTTAAGTTCGAGAAAGGATAAAATAATACAAAAGGGATGACTTTCCAATCACTTTAGCGAGCCGAAAAAGACAAGCGCTCTAACTTTTTCATGAAATAATCCCTCAGGTCCGAAAAATATTAAAATATACAGGAGGGATGGCACTTCCAATCACTTTAACGAGCTGGAAAGGCCAATTGCTCGATAATATTTTCATATTTAATGAGTCTAAAAAGAGTTTAAAGGAGACTCATTTTTTAGGAACGAGCGGCGTTTAGGGTAGCAAATTGGTTCCGGGTAAGCTTGGAACTTCTCAAAACACGGTGATGTGAAGAGGGTGGCTAACAGGACCACTCATCATAGTTGTTCCTCAACAAGGTAAACAATCAAGTGGAAGCCTATGATTGGCCAAAAGAATGGAGGTGATGGCAGGAGTACAACCAAGGCTCAAAAGGCTGATAGCAGGGCAATCACAAAGGTTATTTACCAAGGGTGGATTCATTTTCTTAACAAGCTTGAACTGGGAGAAACTATTCATAGTCTAGCACACTCTACAACAAAATTCCTGATGCTCCTAGACCAAAATTTTCCATTCCTCCCCCTCCTAAATCGAACAGGGACTCTCACGCCGGTGATGGCGTGATCGGTACCTCAAGCACGCAAACTACAAAGGCTCCATCTAGTAAAGCCCTTGCAGTTTTTAGTCAAAAATAAAATGACAAACCTCTTGCCTCAGAGATTAATGTTGTGTCATCTAAAAAGGGAAAGAATCGAAAACAACCAGGGGGCAAGAAGAAAGGGAAAAATAATAAGAAGAAACAGGAAAATTCACCTCCTGAAAAATCTTTTGAAAACCTTGTTGGGCAAAAGAAACCTTGTTATCCATGTTTAATATGTAACGAGGATCATTTCACGAAAGATTGTCCACATCGAGCCGAGGTTGCAAAATTTTTAAAGACTTCAAGTACCTCAGTAGTGTTGACTGATCCTTTTTTGAACCCAGAAACTAATTTGGTTGCTATCAATCATGCTTCCACATCACAAGTGCTTATGCTATCCATCTCGAAACAGCAAAATGATGCTTTGATATCGACAAGGAATAAAGATTATGGGAATCCACAATCATCGAATAGCAAGGCTACAGATCAACCGAGTAGTTCGACAACAACTTTGCCAGAAGTTGTTATGCCCATCATTCTTGTATTAACGATAAAGCCGCCAAAGGGTGTCACACGGAATGGGTTATATTTGCGGACAAATCCAACCTTCCTAGGAGTCTAAGACTCTCTAATGACAAACAAACCAAACAAGAGCTATCCTTCTCTAGATAAACATCATTCTATGAGAATTCAAATGTTTTCGATCTTACCTTATGTCCCACGCTTGTTGTAGCAGTCCAGCCTTGCTGATCCAGATGAGCTCCTCCTTCACTTTCAGACCTGCATACACTAACAAAGCAAACGATTACATAGCATCTGAATATTCATCATAAAATAAAGCATATCTATCATATTGACCAAGGAATACATGAAATAATTCATTAACAAATCATTGAGAAGAATGGACTTATTTGTATTAAATAATCAAAGGAACCATTACAACCTGAGCCTTGGTGTTGTGCAAGCTCCTCCCAGGGTCCAGCAAGAGATTTTCTCTACTTTGACAAGCTCACCCACTCCCAATATGGCAACAAGGAAGGATAGTGATCTCTCCTCACAAGTCAACAATGGAAGTCCTAATTCCAGCAGCATTTACCCTTTAGAATGTTCAGCTTTCAACCTCCCCTCCTTTGGCCCAATGCCTGTATTTATAGTATTCTAGAGGAGGTTATTCAGTTCCAACATCAATGGGATACTCCCTCGTTTGGATGGGGTAGCTCCTCTCTTGATGGGATAAGCTCCTCTATCATAGGGGTGCATGAACCATCTGGAGGCGCTCAATACACGTCAAGAACTCTTCTAGAAGGCTCTAGAAGTGACCACAAGTAGCTTTTTAAAGATGAAACTTGCGCCTTTTGACTTTTACAGGGGTACGCACCCTAGCTTTAGTATACAGAGCGTATTACTACGCAGGTCTAATGTATATGGAGTGCGTACACGCAGGAAAGGTAGAGAGAATCTGCGTACCCAGAGATAAACATGTTTTTAAGTGACTTTCTCTCTTTTTGAAGTTTAACATGAAGCGCAGAGGTATGAGGCTTGACAAGGAGGATAATATGACTATTGATGGAGCCATATTAACTGCAGATAGTCATGGTGACAAATTTCAGTGTAACAGATTGCCCCCTAAAGTACGAACCCTGTAATAGATATGGGTGTTAAGTCATATAGGAAGGGTGAAGTACTTTATCATTTCGAGGATCATCTTGTGGAGAGCCCGGTCAGAACCTGCAATTTTTCAACACAAAATACATGTATAAGATCATATCATTGCTGAGGTAGGCATTCCCATACTCAGATCAAAACTTTAACTATTGGACTAACTACTCTGATACAAGAATGATTTCATAATACATCATAATTATAGACTCGTGTAGACATAGTATGGGTGCAGCCATCTGTTTATGATTGGTCTACAGTATAATGAATACAAAACTCCTCGCAGCCTGGATGGTGGAAACTAGATCCAGGGTCTTCATCTCTACTTCCCGAATTGGTACGATTCTAGCCATGTGAATAAATGAGTCGATGTCGAACATGGTAGAAACCACTTGTAACCAGTCAATGATGTAAACTATTAACAAGCGTGAGAGAGACTACCAGTAATGTCAATGGTTCTCAAAGTACCAGCACAATCCATGAGATGTGAATGAATGAGTCGATGTCGAACATTTCATGGAATCCTTCGATCGCAAGTCAATGATGAAAACTAACGTCAAAGGCGAGAAACCTGCCATTGATGCATGCAGACTTCAAGGTACTGACGATTTCTAAGTCAACTCTCTAGATAATGTGTTGATGTCGATAGAAAGTGACCCATCGCAGGCAAGCCCACAACACGAAATCATAGTTCAAGTTGAAGAAATGTTGCTGCAAGGACTGACTCAATGATGACACAATGGATGATAAGTATTTTTTGGTTGAATGTTTTGTTTACAGACCTCTTTAACACATAACGACACAAC